>JARHVA010008925.1:0-10000 GCA_037957365.1 Torreya grandis | reverse complement strand
TACCCATGGATCTCTATTTTCCTTGTATTTTCTTTAAAATCATAATTGCACTTTTGACACCTAGATAACCTAAAAAAGGGTTATATTTTTGGGTTAGAATAACCTCAATCCTCTCCACACTAAATAGTTGAGCATTGCATATGTTCCAATACTCCAAATAGAGTTCAAAACTACTATTTTAAAGAAAATGCCACATTTAAAATACATTATATTTATATTTTTTCTCTAAAATTATATCATACATTATCAAGGATGAATTTACATACTTAACTTTATGTATTTTTAGGATCCGATTACATTTTTATTGTTGTTATACTTTTACGCTTCATTGATCATTCTTACAATTGGAGATGTTTTATAACTCCACATAAAAATAGAGTAAAATAGTAGATCTTTTAATATTTTATTGAAAATAATTGAGGTTTTTGACATTTATTATTTGTAATTATTAGTTTCATACACTTTTATATTGGCAGTGGATAATGGATTTATGTGATAGTCTCTTTGAGCTCTTCAATCTTATTAAATTTGAATGCAAAGTAGTAAGTGAATGTATGTGAATAAATAAAGTATGGAGCTAAGGTCGATATATTGATTCAAAGCTTAGTACATTGGTATTTATGTTAATAAGGTATTATTATGGATATTTTCAATATCCATAGCATAGTAAACAAGGTAACATTTAGAGGAATTTTCAAGAGTTTAATTTACAACTGAATGTTGGTAGTCAACATTAGAAGACATAAACATATTATTAGAAACCTTGACAAACAAAATTCATTGATAGTGTGTCAAACTTTGGAAAAGGTGATGTTAGTTGTTTTTAGCCCTATGATGGTTTACTATATAATGTGTAATCATTAATTGATAAAGCATGTACATTAAATTCACTTTTAACTCCTCATTGAATACACATATGGTATAATGCCTTGCGGTGTACTTAAAACTTTAAATTTTTTGTTATAAATTCATTATTTTACTTTTATTATAATGAGAAATCTTGAGTCATTAGTAAATCCCTAGTGATTTTATATAGAATAGAGGTTTTTATTTCAAACTATTTGGAATTTGTGACTTTTAAGTATGAATATTTATTATTCATTTTAGTTTTAAAAAGGTATGAATCAAATGGTTATAATTTTATGAAAAATGGATCCAAATGAATTCTTTTAATTAACACACACTCTCTCTTTCTCTCTTTATGTGTGTGTGTGTGTGTGTGTGTGTGTGTGTGTGTGTGTGTGTGTGTGTGTGTGTGTGTGTGTGTGTGTGTGTGTAGATCTCACACACACACACACACACACACACACACACACACACAAATGGGGTTTGAATTTATTCTTAGAATTACATATAATTATGGTGTTTTGATTTATCTAGTTAGAAAACTATTGAATATATTAATTTTTTTAATACATTTTAATTTTTTTAAAGCTATGTTTCAATTTAGAAAGAGTTAGTTAATAATCAATTTTTTCTATCTTGAAAATCTTCTTTCACTTTGATAATGGATTTTGTTCATTTATCTTTCAAAAGCCTAGTCTTGTTACTTTTTGCCATAGATGAAAGACACTCATTTTAAGTTTTGAGGGTTTTACTCATTTTCATCTCTCTACATGATTAAGAGGGTTTAATATTTTTTTAAATGGTACCAAACTATTGAATAACATGAGTTTTTCCAATATAGTGAGTGAATTATTCTTTCAATTGTAACACTTTTTGGGCTTATTTTACACAATATAAAATGAAATGCCTTTTGATATATGTATAAGTGAATATGAACAATTTATCTATATATGATTTTCTTTATAGACTAGTTTTCATAAATTATTATGTTAAATCCTATTGTTAAGATTGAAGAATATGCAT
This sequence comes from Torreya grandis, assembly GCA_037957365.1. Classification (NCBI taxonomy): domain Eukaryota; kingdom Viridiplantae; phylum Streptophyta; class Pinopsida; order Cupressales; family Taxaceae; genus Torreya; species Torreya grandis. The sequence continues at coordinate 8,131 of JARHVA010008925.1, read as the reverse complement.
GATAATGTTTTTACTTTGTCTAAATATTTGACTTCTTGTTTTGATAAAATGGCCTTCAATTGAAATCACCATTTTAAAATTTTTGGTTTTTATGAATTTTAAAACATTATAAATAAACTCTCTAGATGATATGCATCTTTCTATTTTGAATTCTTAAAAATACACTAGTAATTTTGAAAAATAAGAAAGAGAAAGGTTTAACTATATGCATATTTTTAAATATACATATGTATTTTACCATGTTTTTCTACAAAATAATATATAGTGTTTGTCTAATAGATGTAAAACTGTATAGATATCAAAATACAAAATATGTACGATAATCAACAATTTTGATTTTAGAAACCGATACATATGAAAATTCTTATTTTTGGGAAACACTAATAAGGAATATACATATTTCAAATTGTATTCATTATTAATTTTAAGGTGGTTAAATAAAAATTAAACTTCCACATCCTAACCACACATTTTATATTCCTAAAATTGTCAATATTTTCAAACATAAATTAAAAGGGTCATAGGAATCTTAGAAAAGATATGAGACCTATCTATTAGGCTTGCTAATAAACCTAAAACCATTAAGGTCCTAGCCTAGTTGGCAGGCTTCACCCACTAGTTGGACTGTGAAGGAAGTCTTGTAAGATAATTTATTAAAGCGTGAGAGGCACATGTGCATATGTAAAAATAAATTACTTGTGTAAAAATTGGGTATAATTGTGCATGTAAACCCACATTTTAATTTCATTAAAATATTTTGAATGCAATCAAAGTATGGTATTATAATAAAATTATGGGTCCTTGACCCTTGTAAGGATGGTAATACCCAAGATCAATGAAGTTGTTGGTGTATATTGGGATAAAATTCTATTTAAACCGCTCACTAGAATTAAAATTTTATGGTTCATTAACATGATGATAGTATCTTGTTTGGATGAGGTGCTTGGAAGGAGGAATATTTTTGATTTTTTATAAGATTCAGACTTGTCACTAAAGTAGTGGAGAAAGAGGTAGGCCCATGATACTTATATGTTTAGAAAAATTAACTTATAATCATATGATAATATCCTTCAATCATGTTTTTGAAATGAAAAGGAAAGAGACTTGTCCTATTATAGAACAATCTCTCTCTCTCTCTCTCTCTCTCTCCTCTCTCTCTCTCTCCTCTCTCTCTCTCTCTCTCTCTCTCTCTCTCTCTCTCTCTCTCTCTCTCTCTCTCTCTCTCTCTCTCTCTCTCTCTCTCTCTCTCTCTCTCTCTCTCTCTCTCTCTCTCTCTCTCTCTCTCTCTCTCTCTCTCTATTGTATTAAAATATGGAAAATGATAATTAATAAAAATAAGAAACTTGTTACATCTCTCTTTATCCTTCATTTTCAGTTGCCTTTCCTTTGAACGATAAAGATTAGATGTTCATTATGTATGTATGTGTGTGTGTTCCCCCTCCTTTCTCTCTGGTCATGAAGGTTAGAATGTTAGAATAAAAAAAAGTTTTTTTATTTTATATTTATATAGCTTGAAAAAGGAAATGATTATCTCTTATTCATATTTTATATACTACAAATGAGTTTCTTTCTAAATTTAATATATCTCTTTCTCTTTTATGTTGAGTCTTTTTTATAAAAATATAATTGAAGTTTTAAATTGAATATTTATTTTGAATTTGGGAATTACAAAATAAAATATGATAATTATCAATTTTAAACTTATATAATGCAAGTGAAGATTTAAAATATGGATGCTTATGTGAGAAGGAAGGACAAAAATAATGATAATAATAATAATTTTATATAAATATCACTTTATATATTAAAAAAATATAAATATATGTATTTTGTTCTTTCATATTATACTAGATAAATTATTTTATACATACATACATATATACATACACACACATGTATGTATGCATATAAATAATTTATCTAGTATAATATGTATGAACAAAAATACATATATTTCTATTTTTCAATATATCATGTGATATTTGTATTAAATTTTTATTATTATCATTTTTTTTTCCTACCTTCTAATATAATGTTTGTGTAAATTTATAAAATGAAATTGTTTAAAAAATATAAATAAAAGAATAAATAATTAAATAATTAAATAAATAAATAAACAAAATGTATAGATTTTTATATTATCAAGTAGGGGTGACATTTGGTTGACCCCAACCTATTTCCATTGAAGGAGGTGGGAATGGGTCGGACCATCTATCTTGCCCCACTACCTCCCTTGCCCCACGCCCTCCCCTACCCCCCATTTATGCCATAATATTCAATGGGAATGATCTTGTTGTCCCTATTGACCCTCAAGTTAAGACCATGCATTTTAGGATGAACAGCAAATTCAACTATTTAAAAATAAATAAATAAATATTTTATAAAAAAGTGCATTTATGAAATATATAAATGGTTGTATATTACATGTGTGTAAATAAACATATATTTATAAAATAGAATCTTATATTAATATATTTTTTGAGGTCATTTGCATTGTGGTATTTATAAAAGAACTAAATACCTAATTATTGAAATAGATGGTATATATAATGTGTACATACTCCATGCAAACTTCAATATAATTTAATATTACATTTTCTTAAATTCCTCCAAACCCTCCACCAGACTTGTGAAATGAAAATAGAATAAGGGGGAAATTACAAGTGTTGAATTTTATCATGGTTATAAGGTAATTCAAAGCACTATTGTAAAAACGTAAATCTGAAAGTGGAAATCCACCCAATCCAAAGGTGGGGATTTAACCAACCACTACGTGGGGCAAGTGAGAAAACCTTTTTGTATAAATTTTAATTGTTTTATTTTTAATAAAATAAGATAGTGAATTAACTCCCCTGAGCACTTTTAAAAAATTAATATTTTCACTTAGGCTTTTAAAAATGTTACCACTTAATCCCTTGCGAAAGATACTTACGTAAGTCTTAAAAAGAAAATGAGTAATATTATTTTATTATTAACTTATAAAACTATATATTTGGTGTTATATGGCGTTAAATACAATAAATTATAAATGAATATAATATTTTATGTGGTGTCTAAAACATAAACTTTAACTTAGAAGTCAACTTTAGTCATAAGTGGAACCCTCTATGGTATTTTGTACAAAATTAAGATTTCTTAGAAGGCCAAGTCATAAAATAATAAACCATTTTAATTTAAACTTGACTATACATTTTAAAATAATAAAAATAATTAGTTTTAAAAAAACAATTCAAATAAAATTTAATAAAGCAATTTATTCTAAATACTTACCAACTTGGTTAAAACTCATTTAGAATCAATGAAAAGTAAATATCGAGGATTAAAAACATCCAAATATGAACTATTAAATTATTTTCAAATGGGTAAGTATTACCTTTCTATTTGGTATATAAATTTATTCTCTTTAAATTCAATATATATATATATATATATATATATATATATATATATATATTGAAACCATATTTTTACAAGTATTTTGTTATTACTTTTTTGGCTCTTGCAAGTTGATTGTGAATTAGTGTTAAATAAATTATGAAAATGGATATAATTAATGTGAAACTTGGACCTAATTTTATTAATTTATGACATATTAATACAATAATGATATTATTTTCACTCCATCAAAAACTTTTCCTTTTGACCAATTCCAAAGGCCAATTATGGGAGAAAATTTACAATAGTGTTTTTTACCTCTGAAGTCGATTTTGAATCGACAAAAATAAAATATAAAAAAATGGAAATTATCAATTTACAAATTTTTAACATAATTTTATTAACTTAAAATTATTATTACGACACTAAATTAAATTCATCTCATATTTTTTAAATTTTTATTGAGGCAATTTTGAAATCAAATTTACAAATAATTTTTGTAAGGCACTTTTGAGTCATTAAATTCATTTTTGAATACTAACAATTTTTTTAGTTTATTCAAAACAACAATATTCCAATTACTTAAAAATGTCACCTATATATTAAAAACACATTATAATTCTCAAAAATAATTATCTCATTCTTATGAATAAATATGAGGGGTACTTTTGTACTCAGTTTATCAACTTAGAGAATGGTGTGTTTTTATATCATTTAGGAGTGTCTTTTATTTCTGAGTTTATTATAGTGCATAATCTTTTAAAATAATTTATTTTTATACTATTATAATCTCTTATATCCTAATTTATATATTTATTAAGTTATTTAAAGTTTATCCCTTAACCATATTTTATCTATTTAAGGCTTCATGTCACCCTTTGACTAGGTCTAGAGAAGGTGTTTTATTAGTAGTTAAGTGTGTTATTTTTTAATTATTAATCGTAATTTATTAGTCTCAATGCATGTTTTTCTATATGGTTAAATACCTCTTGTATCTTTTAATATTTCCTTATTATTATGTTAGCTAGTGGATGTAGTGTTAATCGTAATGGGTAACTATGTTACACTTATTCATATATTAAATGATGATGACCAGGAGACTTATCATTATAACTAAAAATAATTTTCACAAAAAATTAACTAGAACTAGATAATTTTTTTATATGAAGGTGATTATCATAAATATATAAGCATATTGGGGAGTGGGTATGAGCATTGAGAACTAACTATTATGATGGTCCCTTAGTGTGGGAATTAATAAATAAATTATAGATTTCTATTTTAACTCATCATTAATAAATAACTAATACATCACTTATTATTAGCATGAGTTTTAGGGTGTTATTCCTTAAATTTTTTTTTTTTTTTTTAATTATTATTATTATTATTATTATTATTATTATTATTATTATTATTATTATTATTATTATTAATTTTTTAGTATCCTTTGTTTCATATTTATTGTGACTATAGTTATTTTTGGGGTAGAAACCTTAGTTATATCTATAGTAAGTGAGCTTATGTAGTTTCATAGTGAGCTTGGTCATTAATATAAGTAGTATCATAGGATGTAGCTTTCAACATAGTGTATGAAAATGCTTTTTTAGACCTATAATCTTGTTGGATCAAAGCAACATGGGTTTATTTATCACATATTTCAATCCTCATTTGTGCTCTTATGATATAGTGATTTTGGCTAAGTACATGCACCTTAGGTTGTTAAGGCATTATTGATAATTAAATTTTGAACATGTGGCTTGTGTTTGATGCCTAGATCTTGTATAATCTCATTTAATTTGTGTGGTCATTTCATTTTGGATTAGAGTGATAAAATTTTTCAGTAATGGCATCTCACTAAGGAGATCCATTTTAAGTTTAAAAAGAACTACATCTAACCCTGATTCTAAGGAGCAGATATGCAGGTTACCCAAGTTGTAGGGGCATTAGGTCTAGCTCATAAGCTAGGTTAGGGTTTATCTCATCATCTTCCTTTAAATTAGTTTTTGACACATTTGTTGATTTAACTTTATAATAATAGTAAAATTAAATTTTAGATTGGTATATGTTTGATTATTGTTAATCTTTGTATATTTAGATTTAATTTCCTCAAGATGAATATGATATTATTATAATAATTTGTTTTTTTTCAATGCCATGGGACTAGAGTTCATGTACGTTTTAGAAGTGCCTCTCCTTTGGTGAGTCTTATAATGGTAACCCTATTTAATATTAAAGTTAGCTTAGTTCACTATTTTTTATCACTTATGTGTATTGACTCCATATGAGTATTTGAGTGTCTTATTTAACTATTAAATAAATAAAATATAATTAAACATAATTATTTTTAGGAATTTTTATTCCCTTTCTCAATTAAAAAGGATAATAAGTAAATTATTTTAGAAAAAAATAATTGAATTGAAATCTCACCTAATGATATTTATATTATTTTTCCTTAAGGAGCCACATTTTTGTAATAAAATAAATAATTAAACAATTTTTTTGTCACTCTTATTGTAATGTTAAAATAATGAAAAAAATAGTTAAACAATTAAACATCGTTAACTTATGTAAAAAAAAATACCATAATATACATGGGTTTTGGGACAAAATGACACAAATAAAGATTTTTGTTGACTATTTTATATGAATGATAATGTAAATAAGTCAAAAAATTTCCTTTGCATGCTTAATGTCATAAAAAATATGGAATTACTTTTGGACAAGTCTACTATGGGTGGAGAGGAGCACATGCCAGTCATGTCCATTTATCGTAGACTTGTCCTATGTGATTATAGTTAAATATAAAATAAAATAAAATATTGATGATTATGGATAAGAATTAGGATCAAGTTATATTTCTTAAAAAAGGCTATTTTAGGGGTTTAGTGGTGCAAGTTGCTTGATTCAATTAACCACATACTTGTTCTAGTTGATTGTGATGAATATATAACTATTACACCACATGTGCGTATATTAATTGGGGATATTATTGAACTTTAAATTTTACTAAGAATATCTTTTAGAACACCTTCAAATACAAAATCCTTATTTCTTAAACACAAACCAAATTTTATATCAAATATGGGGTGTCAAGAGAAAGGGATTGAGTTGGATTGACCTTGGTCAATCCTCATTGAATGATGAAGTGTTACACTACATTTAGATTATTATGAAGAGGGATCAAACTCAAATGTAGTTATTCCACTTACATGTATCTGTGAAATTTTTAATGCAAGTATAGATTCTCCTCTTATTTTACCCTTGGAACAAGCATGCAAATGTAAATTCAGCCTTTGAAAACATTGATTTTATATACATACATACATACATACAAACATAAATACATACATACATACATACATACATACATACATACATACATACATACATACATACATACATACATACATACATACATACATACATATATATATATATATATATATATATATATATATATATATATATATATATATATATATATATATATGAATGACTAAGTGTTACACTACATTTCCATTCTTATGAAGAGGGATTAGATTAAAAATGTAGTTATTCCACTTACATGTACGTGCGAAATTTTTAATGCAAGTATAGATGATCCTCTTATTTTACCCTTGGAACAAGCATGCAAATGTGAATTCAGCTGATGAAAACCTTTATTATATATATGTGTGTGTGTGTGTGTGTGTGTGTGTGTGTGTGTGTGTGTGTGTGTGTGTGTGTGTATGTATATATATATATATGTATATATATAAGTATATATATATGTATATATATATATATGTATATATATATATGTATATATATATATATATATGTATATATATGTATATATATATATATATATGTATATATATATATATATATATATATATGTATATATATATATATATGTATATATATATAATGTATATATATATATATATATATCTGTATATATATATATATATATATATATATATATGTATATGTATATATGTATATACATGACACCAAAATCTAAAATGATGCTTTTAGATGCCCTTAATGATATACATACATACATACATACAAACATAAATACATACATACATACATACATACATTACATACATACATACATACATATATATATATATATATATATATATATATATATATATATATATATATATATATATATGAATGACTAAGTGTTACACTACATTTCCATTCTTATGAAGAGGGATTAGATTAAAATGTAGTTATTCCACTTACATGTACGTGCGAAATTTTTAATGCAAGTATAGATGATCCTCTTATTTTACCCTTGGAACAAGCATGCAAATGTGAATTCAGCTGATGAAAACCTTTATTATATATATCTGTGTGTGTGTGTGTGTGTGTGTGTGTGTGTGTGTGTGTGTGTGTGTGTGTGTGTATATATATGTATATATATATATGTATATATATATAAGTATATATATATGTATATATATATATATATGTATATATATATGTATATATATATATATATGTATATATATATATATGTATATATATATATATGTATATATATATATATATATATGTATATATATATATATATCTGTATATATATATATATATATATATATATATATATATGTATATGTATATATGTATATACATGACACCAAAATCTAAAATGATGCTTTTAGATGCCCTTAATGATGCAAAAGTTCACTATTTTCCCTTTTGTATATACTTTGGCACAATGCGCTCTTGGCCATACTTATATCACAAGGTGTACATC
>JARHVA010008924.1:352500-398367 GCA_037957365.1 Torreya grandis | reverse complement strand
AATAATAATGTAAATTATACCTAAATATTCTCACATTGAGCAATAAATCAATAATTTTAGTTTTGTTCTTGTCGATTATTATATTTATGTGAGCTTATTTCTATTTAACTAAAGTAGGTATATCACTTAACAATGTTCGAAATAAATTATGTTTCTATATAATTTGGGATAACTCATGCAAAGTGATGTTTACTTTAATATTTTTCATATATTCCACTATATTATATCCACCCTTGCTAAGATTAATTTATATATATATATATATATATATATATATATATATATATATATATATATATATATATATATATATATATATATATATATATATATAAAAGGACATTGATCATTTCCTTTTGGAGGAGGGGGTTATTGTCAAATTTTGGATCTATGAGTGTAGTACTATTGTTTGAAAGAGTGGAAGTAGTAAAATATTGTTGTGTCATACTCCTCAAGGCATAGTTATTCCTTTAGTATTGATAACATTCATGAATGTCATTACTATTTTCCTCATAATCATTCTCCTCTTCTTCTAGGAAATCTTAAGTCTCATAAATCATGGCCATGCTTGGTGCATTAGATGTGCTTTCAACATTATAGTGATTGAAAACTACTTCATACCTTTCCATATCCTTTTGAGATATTTAAAATGAATTATAAAATTCATATTTTCTAATTCCACATGATGAGATATGTTGTGCACCCTATACTAATTAAGTAGAGATAAGTCACATATATTGATTTTAGCAATATTTTTTTGGTGAATATTTAGGATAATTTTTAAATTTATTAAACAGTCTATTATAAATTTTAAATGTTTAATTTTGATTTGGACCTTAGCTTGAAGTATTCCTAATAAAATTATTAGGATTCAGGAAACCATTGTTCAATTTTTGAGCCATGTTTTGGATGGCATCAAGTTCACCCTTTGAGCACTCTAAGTTAGTTTTATTATTGAATAGGAATAGCATTAGATTAAATATCTATTGAATAGTATAAATAAATATGTTATTAAGGAAATGTATACTATAATATGTATATACATACCATGAAGATAACTAATTGAAAACATGTGTGGGGTTGTCTACAAGAGAATTATAATTAAAATTAGGAAAAAAATTCAAAGATGGGATATTAGGATTGACATTTGGCATAAACAAAGCATGATACCATTTGGGATTCAGTTATATTTATACATTACTAAATTATTCATATTATTATAAAAAAGTATAAATATTTAGGGTCATATGTTAGAAAATAAAGGTAATATAATCTAGATCATTTATATAAATTTCATGTCCTAGCATAACATCTAGTTGATATGGTAAGATGACCAATATGTACATTTTATGAAACATTGCATTGAAATATTTGATTGGTTCATTAGGTTCCATTTTAATTCTATAAAATAGATATTATAACACTCTTGGGTGACTAACTTATCCAAATTGGGATATAAAGGGATCATTGAATTATGCCCAACTAGTAATTGAATCTATGGGAATGTTCATAAAACAATCATCATGGATGGCATTTATATGCCTCAAAGAATATTTAAAATACTTTATGTGTTCATCAATTTTAAATCCTCTAACAAGATTGAAGAGATGAATATACTTCTCAATATTTCTTAGCAAATCATGGATAACTCTGGGCAGATTAATAGTTGATCCTACAAGCCAGGACATTTTTTTGTGTTGATAATGATAAAAAAAATTAAGATGAATTTATTTGTGTTATTTGACATATTGGTGTTCACTTATCTAACTTAAGCCTTAAATGAAATTATAAACGTGGTAGTAACAAAAACCAAGACTCAGAATTGGACCTAGTAAGTCTCCATGTAAAATCCAATGTGAATATAACTTAGATGACTATGTTTTCTCACCTAAATATTAATGAATTCCTCCTAGCACTAGATTTTACTTGTTGATGAATATTTATTACACCTATTTTTAATTTTTTTAAAGATAAGTCACTCTCATTTTATGATTGATAGTTGCCCACTCTAAGGTACACATTGTAGGTTTCGATTATCCTATATAGTCATAATGGAATAGTGGTTGAACAAGGTATTTATCTATGACCTAAGAACTTATGATAGGCCGATCTATTCTATGACCAACTAAGTATATCTAGTCCTAATATGGACTTATTCACACATGGACTATACTAAGATGATTTGGATCTAATTAAAAAATTAAAATGAAGGTAGTTTAGGGGATAAAATAAAAATGTCTTATTTTAAAAATAATTAAATATTTTAATCAAATCAACACAATGAGATTAAGAATGTAATGAAACTATTTTCTATCCTACATTACTAACATGTTAAAATAATAACAAAATCAATGAAGAGTCGAAAGAGAATTATTTATAAATAAATCCTATAACATTGACTTGGAATATATATAATTTATATAAAAAATGCTATCATGTATATTAAATCACAAACCATAATTAAATTAATAGATTTTTATATAGAGCTATTCAAACTAACATGCATTCAATCTAAGTTTTGAAAATTAACAAAATAAATAAACCTCACAATTCAATTAACTTAACCAAAATCTTCATGCCTTCCAAAAACATGAGAAAGAAAAGAAAAACATAAGATCATTAGACTTTCCTAATAATTTTTAATCTTGTACTGATATTTCAAAATATTCTTCATATTAGCAGGCTAGTTATAAAGTGTAAATAAGGCATTTTTTGGCAAATCTATGACAAACATAGATTACATGAATTGAATAAAGAGTGTTAAAACTAAAATTAGATTGTCACTTTAACTTAAAACTAAACTAGGTTGTTACAATTATAATTATAAATTTAGATAAATACATCTAGCTTTGTACTTAACTAGTATAAGGGGCCACTAAAGTACTTGGACTTGTAGTTACAACTGGGATTAGATGTTGAAATCATAGAAAAAGTACCACATATGCAAACTACTTATCCACTCAAGCTAGGTCCATAATTAATGGATTGAAAAGTAATATGTATTTTCTCTATAATACATCAAGGATGATTAGTGGATCACGTAAGACCTTCTTGAATAAATTTTATCTTTCCACCTTCTCTTTTGCATAGGTTACTATCTAAATTAATTCATTAGTACTCCATTGGTTTTCATGTAATATCCTCTCTTCAAAACTTGTCATAAAAGGAAGTAGTTGATAAATGAAGTGATCATGTGGGACCAACTACCCCTTTGGCAACAAAATGCTATGTATATGTCCCTCCTTAAATGGTTCCATGATTTTATTAACAACCTTATTAATGGTTGAAAGCATTTCATACATTTCATTATACCACTCTTGAAAATATTTTTTCATGATAACAACCAAATTCTATACTAAATTAATGGACACTAAGGGTATTACCTCAATTCAAGGACACCAATTCTATTTAACCACATTGGTAAGGGTATCCAATTGGTTATGTGATTACATAATTTTATCTTTATATAGCTTAAATTTTATCCTTAAAGGAATGTTTTTGATTTTGGCCTTAAAAACCTCAACTAGTAGGATGTACAAATATTCCAATACCTTTTCCATAGTAATAATAACATTATCAAGGACTATAGATTTTGACTTTGTCTTTGATCTATGCATCTTCTGATTTAATCCCTGAACTACTTTTTTATTTGTGTCCCATGTGAAAGTTATGTTAGATTCAAGGTCCTCTTCATATTAATATTTTTTAATTGGTCTTGTTTTTCTCTTTTTTTCAAGGTGAATATTTTTTATTAAATATCACCAATAACTTTTTGATCCTAGATTATTTAATTTTTATTCTTGTAACTATTTTCATTGACCTTGTATCCTATTCAAATTTCATCACAATCTCTAGTTTGTCAAAAATTACTATGTATTACCCTAAAAAATTTCAATTTACATCTTTTGAATCAAATCCTTGAATTTAGTAAGAAAGATAAGGGAATCAATAGTAGGATGGGGTGTAGTTTTATGGAATGTTAAGGTTTTATATGAAACTCATGGTATCCATTATTATAAAGGTGGTACATGTGGATGATCAAGAGAATATTTTAGTGGTAGGAGGAGGCATAGGTGTAATGATGAAATACATTGTTATGATGAAGATAGAAGGAGGGAAAGTCATTGATAATGATGGATGTAGAAGGTTGGGTGACACCCCCTCCTTTATATACTACTTTCTTTATTTCCAAGATAGTTTATAGTTAATTTGAAGGAATTTCCCCTTCTCTAACAGAGTCCTAATGTTTTTAAATATATATATTAACAAAGATTCAAATTCCTAAAATAAATTTTATATTAAAAGTATAAGAGATATTAAATGGGTCCATATCACTTGTCCTTGAATAGGGACATTTATATCCAATGACTTAATTTTATTATTATGGAAGAAATGGTAGCCATTATTGAATGCAAAGGAAGTGAATATTTTATTCAAATAGGGGAATTTTTTAGAATAGGTTTTATGACCTATGATGTTTTAGATTAGGATTCAACATAGGAAACATCTACTCCAATGGTTGAAATAAAATAATTATCAATAGAAGTTTGAACTGGAGCAATAAATGTGGAAATTTTCATACTAATATCCATTTTTTAACATATTATACTATAAACATTTTTAGTTGTAGCATCACTCTTATGAACCATGACCTCAACATTTAGTTTTTGAACTAGATTTTGAGAAGGGGAATCCATTGGTGCATCATCTATTTATAGCATGGAGGGAGAATGGGGACTACCATAATGCATTTAAGGACTACGGGCATATTTTTTTGGAAACATACACTTTCCCTTATATATTTTAATTTGAGGTTTGTTCTTATGAATGATAAATGGAAATATGAATTATGAGGAGAAATAGGAGGTGATTGAATTACCTAAGCTAGAGGAGTTGTTCTTTGTAAAGTAGTTGTAGATTGAATTCTTTTTATTATCCTTTTCCTTAACTTATCATTAGTAAAAGGAACATCCTCTTATTTCTATAGTAAATTTTATTTTTCTTCCTGATGCATATTATTATTAACACTTGTCATTTATGGATGTAAAAACAATCACATATACTTCACCTCTACAAAATTACCTAGCTCTAACTTACCATGTTTGTCTATCTTCAAACTATGTCTCTCTTTGATATCTTAAAAAACTTGTCTCTACTAGGTGGTGTTATCCTTTATTGAGACTCAAAACCTCCTCTCATTCTTTAATTCACCTCTAAAAAATTTATTATTTGTCCTTCATCACCTTGATGTCACTATCATGTGCTTTGCATGTCCACTTTCTATATCTTATTCATTCTTGATTTGCTCTATTTGGTTCAAAGGGTTAAAGATCTTGATTATAGTTCATATATTTTAAGTTTTATTCCAATGTGTTCAAGACCATTTACCTATCTATTCATATTCATTTTAACATTTCAACTCAACTTCATAACCCCCAAGACTTAACTTGCAACTATTCACTATTTCCTTCTCTATGACAGTATTTCTAGTAGCCTTTTTTTAGTCAATTTTAAATTATACAATCAAGTACATAAGGTTCTTAATAAAAAATCTTTTTTAGATACCTTCTATCATATTCCTCCTATCCATGAAATTTCATGACCTATTTCTACTCTCAATGTACTTTTATAACAACTTTTTAGGCACTATTTAGGCATATTACGTATCCTTTACCCTTACACACACATATTTAGGTATATCTATATGTTATCATACCATACAAAATAAAAATACTCAAAATATATTTAAAAACCTTATTTAACACTAAAATATAATGTTTTGCTATTTCCCATTGGTTGGAACTCTTATAACACAAGGTTTTATCTCAAAACCCTAATATAGGGTTTGTAATAGTCTATGTAACTTGAGAAGGGTTAATTAGGTGTTTTAATATTTATAAAAAATTTAAAAACACTATAATTCATGATTAGGATATTTTAAAATCCTATATAACTCCTTGAACTATTAGTTTCCTTTTTGGTAACTCTGTTCACCACTTTTGGACATACTCTATGTTTGATTGTAGGACTATTTCAATAAATAAAAAGGAGCAACTTTACTTAGTAGTATTTAAAAAAACATTCCACATATTATAATAATTGGTTAGGGTTTGTATAATACCCATACACATACCTCAATTTATTTATTTTTTCTTTCACACCTTTATTTAAAACTTTTACAAGATTTTATATTTGACTATGTCATGTTACACAATTGTCTACAGGGCTAGGTACATTGTATATGAAATATATATGTATTAAAACAATTTAATTCATATAATTAACCTTAATAATATTTAAAATATAACTTAAAAATATGTATATTTGTGTTTCAACTTAGTTCATGTATAGTCCTCAGATAGAATACCTGCTTAGTCTTCCTTATCATCTCACACAGGCAACACAAGGTCTGTGTTTGATCCCCTGAACAAATATTTATTAAAATAACAAATGAAAAGGTTTAAATATAATTAAATAACCTTTATATCAACTTAAAAATAATAAAAATTTATAAAAATTCTCCTATAAAATCTTCTCTTGAAACACATGCTTTGTCTTAATCTTCTAAACACAAAATACAGGATTATGACAGGGTCAAGTAAGCTTAAAGCCATTATTCACTTTAGAGAAAATTTTATTATTTCATACATATAAAGATACTAAAAATTCACATATTACCAATTTCAATAACAAACAATGAATTCTTCAATTTTACAAAAGAATCTATTATTCATCCACATTCATGATCTTGACAAGTTCGTACAAAATTGAATACATAGACATAATTTTTTCAATTTCTTGAGTTTCCTCTATTATCCATTCAAAATCCTTTGCCACATTTCATACTCTCCATCATCTTTAACTCTATATCCAAATATATACCTATTCAAAAGACTCTTACAACTTCCCTCACTACCTTTTTATTCCTCCAATGTAGTAAGGAAAGAAATACCATTAGTATGTTTAGGCTTAATTAGGAATTTAACATAACATCAACTCTAATCATTACTAAACCTTATTAAAAACCCCTAACACACAAGTTCATAATAGTTTGAGCTTTTACAACATCAAGAAACATTAGTAACAATAAAAATATTTTAAAATATTTTAAATGATCATTTAGGCAAGAAAATGCCTAAGTGAGTCAAATTCAAATTTGACAAAGATATAACACCTAATAATGACTCATATAATCCTCATATGATTTTAATGACCTTATAAATACTTTAGATATTGTAAATAGACCAAAATTTTTAAATTGTAGTGATGCTCATATATCACCTCCACTAACTCAAATTGAACTATTATGGTTGTCCTTTAGATGACTCTAATAGATTGTAATTTTATTAAAAACTCTCCTTAATTTTGAGAGTTAATTAATATTCTGTCTAATGTATGTGATTCATGATGGTATAGAACTTGGAAATTTTCTCTAAATTGTATTAAATGACTTTCCATGTATTTATTCGTGTCTCAATGTTTGAGTTCACTTCTAAGAAATGAAAATGAGGACATGTGGCTTGAAACATTCATCAATGATGACCATAATTTAATAATATACCTTAGAAATATAAGAGGCATGGGATGTACCATGCCTTATTTTATCCTTTTCAAAAAACCATCTACCCCATTCATAATTATATAAGAAATTTCTTGTTTAGGCATTTTTTAGGGATAAATTTAGGTAGTGTCAATTAAAATTCCAAAATGCATTTCACTCTAATTATAGGTAGTTTGGGTAATATCAATAGGCACCAATTATGTCTAGTGATATCCTTATCTCCTCTAATATCCTAAGCATAGGTTTTTTCATTAATGGATGTATAAACTGGTGGATAAAACAAATAAAATGTCATTTTAATGTTATATATGTATTTATGAATATGTAGCCTTGAAAATATTGTATGCACTAACACCAATAGTTTGGGGTCCATTAACTAATATTTGTGAAGGCTACTATGGCATAAATTTCATTCACTAGATATAATAACATGTAAAATTTTGTATTTTGCTTAACCCTTAAAACTTGTTGTGTCATATTAAACTAAATAATGTCTCCCAAGGCTAACATTTTCATATCATCCATTATCATACTAAGATGAGGTACACACTTATCATATAATATTTTTATATTCATGACTCTGAATAATTTTTTCTTCAAATCCACCCCCAATATAACTAATTATTTTACTTATATGTTAGGAATTAAATTGATGTTCTATTTGCATACAAATTGGTTGGAATCTTCAGTCTAATCTGTGAGGACTTCCCTAATGCCATTTTTATCCATCCATTCTATGGATAACTCCTAATTGCAGAAATTATATGGTCAAGGTAATCCATTGTATCCTTAACAATAAACACAAATTATGTATGCCACTGAATTTTTATTTTTTAATGTCTCTATTATATCATTATTTTAGACACTAACACCAAAAAATATTATAAAGTAGGTATACACAAGGGTATACCTATGATTTATATTTCATGTGGTTAAATACATGTACTGTATTAGATTAAATTTATAATTAATAGTCTTTTTTGGTTAGATGTATATCATAGTTATCATTCTCATCCTTGTGTCATGATTTCATAACACATATAAACTTATGATTGGGTCAAAATTATGAAGGTGAGAGGTCACAACATAGTTCCATGTGTCATGATTTCATAACATCATAACACATGAAATAATTAATAGGCTCAAAATTATGAAGGTGAGAGGTCATAACACATGAAAACTTAACATTATGAAATCATGACACATGAAATAATTAATAGGCACAAAATTATGAAGGTGAGAGGTCATAACACATGAAAACTTATGATTGGGTCATATTCCTACAGACACTAACTCTATGTCATAAATGATTTGAGCAATAGACTATGAGGATATCACTAGGTGAAATGATGACTCTTGGTATATTTTAATTTGGTCTCATGCCTTAAAGTATGGATTTTTTAAAAGTGGCTTAGTCACCAAGTTTATAACTTATGAGTTGATGTGAAATCGAAAACTCTCACTAATTATTTCACTTGTAACTTTTAAATTAACAATTTCTACATGAAAATACAAGAACCATGGGTCATATGATGTGATTGAATGTGAGGAAAATGCATTTATCAAAATTTCATTCAAGAGCTTGAAATAATATTGTGTGTAATGTGTGAAGGTTTAGAAGATTCCAAATGATTATGACAATGTGAAGATATAAGATGTGGAAATATCCAAATCCATAATAAGTAAAGTCGAGTGTGATTGTATATGATTAGTGACAACCAAATTTGAATGAGTGCGATTTTACACATAAATAAGATAAACCAAAATCAAATAACTCAATTGATATTCAATAGATAAAATTATTAGAACCTATTTCCAACAAGATTTTGTTTTTATTTGATTTCAATAATCGGGGATGAATTATGAGATATTTTTATTATCGTCTAGGAATATACATCAAAACACTTCATCATATTATTATAATTTAAAATAAAGAATAGAAGCATGATAAACATACTGAATTCAAATCAATTTAGGATAAGAGATTAATTATTTCCCAAATCAAACCCAAATAAACATACACATGCTAAGATAAAATTATTTGGAATCTAAGATGTATCCATTTCAAAATAAATGAGGGTGTGTTGGTGACAAGACAACTCTTACTATCTGTATATATGAAAAATGGTTAGTTATAACACTCAGTCTTCTAGGATTCACCAAAATGGAAATAAGAAACTAAATTTAAATAATAGATCCCACTAACAAAATATTGCATTCAACCCAAGCTTATTGATTAGGCACTTTAATGTGTCATAGTCAGTGAAAATTATAAATGAGGTACTAAGAAAGGTAATTCCTAAAAAATTTATTATGAATACCATATCTAATGATTCGTACTATATGTTAGTATATTTGATATTTGTATTAGACAAATTAATACTTAAAAAATATATTAAATAGTCAACCTTTCTATCTCCAAGCTATGTAAATATTACTAAAGTAGTTGTCTCAAAATCATTTCCATGTATGTGACATGATTTATTTCAATCTATAAATTATAATATGGTCATGCTTGATATATTTTCATTCAATATATAGATTTTTTTGAGTTATATGTCTAATCAAAAAAATTATATTTTTAAAATTATCCTCTAACATCTTAACACTATTATATAATTACTTTTGCACTTATATTGATATCCACCATGTCATACTAATTCATAAATAACACTTTTTTGTACATGGTTCTTCTAGTTTCAAGATGAAAAATCTTGGTTGGACTGAACGAAATTTTATTCATCTAAATAATAAACACAAAAATTGTACCAAAATGTGTTGAAAACATCAATGTAATTAAATTTAAGGATATATGAAATTATTTTAAATAATCAAACATATAACACATATTCTTCAAATGTTCTTTCAAGATCCCATAAACCATCTATTCATCAAGACTTACCAAGATGAGCTTATGAAAAAAACATAAATGCCTACGACAACAATATGAGAACACATGCAATGCATTATTCAATCTAAATTATATCATATTGTTTGTAAATGATCCATTTTTAGTGGAAATCATTTTTTTTATTTCTCCTCATCTACAATCCACACTTTATAGTAACCTAAAATCCCATTATCAAAAGTGTATGTTTCTAATTAATTAAATCCCTCTAGAACATATTTAGGAAATATTTATTATAAGGGATATATCTTGAATTTATTATTTAACTTGTGGTATTCTATGCACCTTTATCTTCCCATCTTTATTTTTCTTATCAAAATAATCCACCTATCGAGTCTAATTATTTCAATAGGTAAAATACTTATATAAAGAGAACTTGATCAGTTTATTCTTTAACCTTTATATAGATGTTGACATTTATGGAGTAAGTTATGTGTTTTTAGTGGCCATGTACATTAATGTAGTTTAATTTTCATCTCCACCAATGAGTTTTGTACTCCTTTCATTTCACCATAATTTCTTAGGAATAAATCATGAAAAATTCAAACAATTTCTCTGATAAAATATTATTCTACATTAATCCAATATTCACCTAAGATGTGTATTTGATGTTCATATTCAATATTGACATTCACTTTGTTTTTATGTGAAGGTTGGATATAATAATTAATATAATTATTTTTTGCATTATATAGTTCTAGTTACCCTTCATCAATATAAAAATCAAATTAGTATAATCATCTCACATTACTTCTCTTCTTATATAGTATTAATTTCATTTATCCTACTTAACCTTTCATCATCTGCATTCCTTCTTTAAGATTAACTTCACAATATCATGGAAGTATTTTTAAAATATTGAAATAGATGACAACTTGAACATTGTTATTCCTTGCATATGATTCAAACCCTCTCTTCCATCTACATACAGTTTTTTAATTTTTATTATTACAATACCTTTAAGGGTTAATTTAATTTGGATTATTTAGAGAAAGACATGAATGTTTCCATGAATCATTCCTTCATTGTATCACATTATTATTTATTTAATTTAGTCTCACTAATGATTTACCATGCACGATTACATGCCCATATATCATTATGTAGCACAGGTACCCAAGACCAAATAAATACATTAAATTGTCCCAATGTTCAAACCTATTCACATCCTCACAATCATTACATTGGATTTATATCCCCTTTCTAAAATGGTATATAGATCTCAATCTTTTTACAAAATGACTATTTAACTTTATACCATTCATGAAAATTAGGCTTGTGTGTCTCCCACCATTGTATAATTGCGGTACAAAATGTGTGGGAAGGAGATGGAAGGTACCCACATCATTAGTTAAACAATATTCTAGATTACAAAAATATGTCCTCACATAATTAGATAAATCATACCTATGAAATTCTACATTAATCCAATATTCACCTAAGATGTGTATCTGATGTTCATATTCAATATTGACATTCACTTTGTTTTTATGTGAAGGTTGGATATAATAATTAATATCATTATTTTTTGCATTATATAGTTCTATTTACCCTTCATCAATATAAAAATCAAATTAGTATAATCATCTCACATTACTTCTCTTCTTATACAGTATTAATTTCATTTATCCTACTTAACCTTTCATCATATGCATTCCTTCTTTAAGATTAACTTCACAATATCATGGAAGTATTTTTAAAATATTGAAATAGATGACAACTTGAACATTGTTATTCCTTGCATATGATTCAAACCCTCTCTTCCATCTACATACAATTTTTTAATTTTTATTATTACAATACCTTTAAGGGTTAATTTAATTTGGATTATTTAGAGAAAGACATGAATGTTTCCATGAATCATTCCTTCATTGTATCACATTATTATTTATTTAATTTAGTCTCACTAATGATTTACCATGCACGATTACACGCCCATATATCATTATGTAGCATAGGTACCCAAGACCAAATAAATACATTAAATTGTCCCAATGTTCAAACCTATTCACATCCTCACAATCATTACATTGGATTTATATCCCCTTTCTAAAATGGTATATAGATCTCAATTTTTTTACAAAATGACTATTTAACTTTATACCATTCATGAAAATTAGGCTTGTATGTCTCCCACCATTGTATAATTGTGGTACGAAATGTGTGGGAAGGAGATGGAAGGTACCCACATCATTAGTTAAACAATATTCTAGATTACAAAAATATGTCCTCACATAATTAGATAAATCATACCTATGAATAGTTTTATGTCACCATATAATAAATTGGAACACCTTCATGGTTACATGTATTAAATGCACAACCCACTTATTGGTCATGCATTGTGAAGATCTTTCTTCCATTTATTTTGTACCACATCTGATAATCTCATTTCATCAAAGTTAGTGTGTCTCTCTTTTTAGCACAAATAGGTCCCACACACTTCAAATACTCCCTCAAAATATATTGATTTTTAGTTATTGATATTAATCAAAAAAATTGGTTTAAATTATATGTACAAATAAAACTAATACATATACATTATTTTAAAAAATCATTAAATACTTTTTAGGATTCATTTTTTTTGGGGTCTACATAATGAGACATATTATTATTTAACCCCACTAAAAAATGATCTTGTGTGTCAATTTTTTACCCTTGCACACTTTCTCCATATCACTTTATACATTTCTTAAATCCATCTCTCACATACCTGTCTATTAGTTTATGATATTAACATATAGGTCAAGTGGATCCATGTATTATTTTCCATATTATAAATGTTGGTGATGCCTTCATCCAAATCTACACTTTCTACATACTCAGGTTTGTTCTCATAAAACAATGGGATAACATCTCTTTGTTCCCCATTTTTAAAGATCATAAAGTGTTATTTAATGTGCATATCAGCTTGAGTCTCAAAACATTATGGTATTATAAGTAGAGCTAGATATTTTTCAACCTATTCTAATTCTACTACCTCAATTTTTTTTAGTGTCATCCCCATGATGTCCAATTCCACCCCATGCAAGAAACTAATAGACCTTTCATGAGTCTTATTTTTTTTAATCAACACATTATATATATTTTTCATTTTTGAGTTCCCATTTTTCCCACACATACATGGTAAGGATATTTACCTCTACTCAAGCATCTACCAACAATTTTGGTATAGATAAATTATTGATCTTTGAATTAATAGTTAACTCATTGGCATATGTAGTTTTATTGAAATATTTAACTATTTCAATTTATCTCATTATTTATTAGGTTTTTCTTCCATAATAATATCAATCTAAGTATTCAACAAAGGTAAGACTTTAAATATAGATAAAATTTAAAGATTTTATCTAGATCCTCAAGGTTAAAACCCTTTAGAAATATTTAATATTATATTTCATTTCCATTGCAGTTTTCTATCAACCTTGTAGTTTATATATCATCTCCTTTTATCCTACCAAAATAAAATTTTGCATGGATTCATCAAGTTAATTCATTAACAATGTGTTAGGGTGATTCATTCATACTATTGGTAGCCTACACTATACTCTTTTAATCTATGGACTAAGCATGGGGATGGGATGAATAGATTTCCCACTTTAAATTTTATATTCTTAATTAGTTTATAATTGTCAGGAACCTAGAACAATAAACATGCTCTGATACCACTTATCAGGATCTTGCTCCACCAATAGAGCACATATGATTACTTCTTGTATTAGCAACTAAACATGGAATTTAACCAGAATCAATAAGTAACTAGAAATATGAAACAACATAGGAATATGAGAGACAATACACAATTGTATTGTTAATCACTCAGAAGAATATACAATAAAGAAGATGCCACTTCTTCGTCCACCTCAAAGGCTTGCCACACCTCAAGACCTTCTTCCCTCTCTCTCTCTCGATCCCAACAATCAGCTCCAATATAGAATTGATGTTCACCTCTCCAACCAGTCAGTAACACGTTCCCAGTACACCAAGTACACAACCGTACTCCAAGTAGATCTCCTACTCTCTATTGCTACCTGAAAATCACTAGACCTTACTCACCATTGTATATCTCCAAAAGAAGCCATGCTAACCTACTGACTAAGATCATACAAATATGAAGAACCCTACTGATTCTCCAATCCAGCACCCACTCTTGGTACTATGGCACTAGGAGGAACACACCATTGCTCTCCTCTCTCAGAAGGAGCTTATTTCTCTCTTACTCTCTAGTTACAAATTTACAATACAACCCATGAGTCCATATATAGATCTCATGCTTACAATAATTAGACTATCTTAATTACAATAATTAGATGCGCAACTCAAGACTATGACTAGCATTTAACATGCAAACTATCAATCCAAAAATAAACTCTCTGGAATCAACATGCAAACTGCATGTTCACGTATAGGCTTTCGACATCGGCTCCTCCATGACCGATGTCGGCCAACAGGTGATCGACGCTGGTTGGTTCTTCACTACTATCTGACTGACATCGGCTGATCAGACCAACATCGGTTGCCCTTCAACTCATTCTGCAACTCTCTATAACCTCTGCAAGCTCCGTGACTTCTCCTATTTTCATCTAGGTGAAGCTTTTAGCTCCACAACCTAACAATCTCCCACTTGGAGATAAACAGCTACACCTGTACCTGTCCCTATACACTGTCTAAATTATTCCCTGGCTTGTATCCCTCTTCAAGATCAATCTTGAAGACTAACCACCACACATCCTATGATGCTACACTTGTCATTCAAGTAACCTGCCACATCCTAACCTACATATCCATGTAGTGAAGACCTTGACCCTACATAACATGTTAACCTGCTGCTAGTCCCACTGAACTACCCTCCAGTACTCCTTCCCCGAATTGGCTCCATACTTTTTGACAACTCCCACTGCTTGGGAAAACTCAGGTCTACACTAGACCTCATGTGATTTCGAACCCTGTTCTAAGCTAAGCTTGAACTATCCAACCCTTGGTGTGATTTCTAATTCTGCATCCTACATCATGAACCCCGCCAACACCATCTTCATAGTAGCTCCCACTGGAGATAAAATCTCCATGTCTCTTATGCCAAAGAATTTTGCTACTCCAAATTCTTCATGACACACCTTTGAACTAACCTTACCCTTAGCTCAACAAAACCCTATATGTACAAACCTAATCCAAGCTCATCCTCCACATATAGTAACAAGATAATGTTGTGACCATCATCCACCTGGTAAGATAAACATAATAGTTATACTGACATTGACAAAAGCTCTGCTTTGTCATCTCCCTGGTACCACCTGTCAGCTCTATACCTGTAGCTTTCTCAAGACCATATACCTTGGCCCTTCCATCTCACGTGTCCATCCACTCTCTTCTTTAACTTTGGAATCCGTCCCTCATCCAGTGCTTACTTCCAACTGATAACTCCACCAACAAATACCTGTTTGGTTCTTCTCCAAGGATTCACACTCCTCATCCATGCCAAGCTCCCACTGTATCTGGATTTTCCCTGCATTTCCTCTTCACGTCTTCCTGGTTCTTGACCATCAATAAGCAATATAAAGAAGGTGAAGAATGAATATGAGGTTCACTTACCCTTTTTGACCTCCATATGAGCATTTGAGACTTGTTGACAGCTTGCTATCAGCCCAATATCTGTTCTAGTGACCGATCTCAGCCATCTCCCAGTCTACTCTCGATCGATGTCAGTTCCCTGCACTGACCCTGACTGTCGACATCATTTCCCTGGTCGACGTCGGTATCCCTTCTGCTGACATCAGTTCCTTCATGACCGACATCAGTCTTCCTATTGCCGATGTCGGTTACTGTATGACCAACGTCGGTACCTGTGTTCACCTGTGAGTGATAACTTTTTACCCACAAGCTCTCCATGGATCAAAATCCTGTTCAAATCAACGCAACCCTGCTCAGAATAATTTAGTTCCCTCACCTAATCTCTATCCGTCATCTCCTCCATGAACACCAAGGCTTTCTAGTTCTTTAGCTTGTCAAAAACATCTGTCTTCCGCTTAAGAATGTGCATTCCCCTCCTACATATGTGACCAAGCCTACGAAGCCACATCTCTGTAACAAAAGGTGAATCAATAATATAAGTAGATAGATAAAGGATACCTACTTTCTTACCACCATCTAATTCAAGTGCATCCACTGTGAGAGTTACAGTGCATCTCCCATCACCCAAATTCCCTGAAGAAATTAGACTCATCTCCAAGACTGGTCCCTGCATGACTTCCTTCACCACTTGTGTGTTATCTGTCTACAATTTTAGCTTCACTTCCCCTTCGTCAATAATCTGACAAGGCTCTCCAACCCCTAAATAAATCTCTCCAAAGTCTCCAAGGACATACCCATGAAAAGATGCTCTATTTCGGGCTGCATGGAAAGAGGCAAAAGAATCTGTAAACAAAGATTCTACTTTATCCAGAGCAACCTGTGCAACATCACCTGCAACATTTGCTTCTACACACTGATCTTCTACTGACCAATAATCTCCCTTTACCTGCTCCTTCTTTCCATCAATCAGACCATTTGTGCTATTCAGTTTCTCCATTCGTAGCATACTTTCTTCTGCCATTGCTATACTCCCACTCAATCTAAAACCCCTGAGAGTGACCTGTAATAAAAAAACACTACCAAATCTGAAACCACCTATTAGTCAACCCAACCAAAAGCTCTGATACCACTTGATGGTATTAGCTCTTGAACCTACAACCAAGGCTCTGATACCAACTGTCAGGAACCTAGAACAATAAACATGCTCTGATACCACTTGTCAAGATCTTGCTCCACCAATAGAGCACATATGATTACTTCTTGTATTATCAACTAAACACGGAATTTAACCAGAATCAATAAGTAACTAGAAATATGAAACAACACAGGAATATGAGAGACAATACACAATTGTATTGTTAATCACTCAGAAGAATATACAATAAAGAAGATGCCACTTCTTCTTCCACCTCAAAGGCTCGCCACACCTCAAGACCTTCTTCCCTCTCTCTCTTGGTCCTAACAATCAACTCCAATATAGAATTGATGTTCACCTCTCCAGCCAGTCAGTAACACGCTGCCAGTACACCAAGTACACAACCGTACTTCAAGTAGATCTCCTGCTCTCTGCTGCTACCTGTAAATCACTAGACCTTACTCACCATTGTTGATCTCCAAAAGAAGCCATGCTAACCTGCTGACTAAGATCATACAAATACGAAGAACCCTGCTGATTCTCCAATCCAACACCCACTCTTGGTACTGTGGCACTAGGAGGAACACACCATTGCTCTCCTCTCTCAGAAGGAGCTTATTGCTCTCTTACTCTCTAGTTACAAATTTACAATACATCCCATGAGTCCATATATAGATCTCATGCTTACAATAATTAGACTATCTTAATTACAATAATTAGACGCACAACTCAAGACTATGACTAGCCTTTAACATGCAAACTATCAGTCCAAAAATAGACTCTTCGAAATCAACATGCAAACTGCATGTTCACGTACAGGTTGCCGACGTCGGCTCCTCCATGACCGATGTCGGCTGATAGGTGACCGACACCAGTTGGTTCTTCACTGCTATCTGACTAATGTCAGCTGATCAGACTGACGTCAGTTGCCCTGCAACTCATTCTGCAACTCTCTGCAACCTTTGGAAGCTCCGTGACTTCTCCTGTTTGCATCCTGGTGAAGCTTTTAGCTCCACAACCTAACAGTAATTATTTTTATTTTGATTTGGGATATATTTAATTTATTTTAATTTTATGAAATTCATATAATTATAGCACTTTATTTTGATTTATCAATATGAAAAATATTTACCTATAGTTTTGAGAAATACTCTATCTTATGTCATATTTTGTAATGTAGATGTGTGAGAAACTTAAGGCAATTCCTTTTATAGTGATCTATCTCCCCACACTCATAACATATTCTTTAGAAGTGATTTCCACCTCATTCACCTCTTGTACACCTATATGAGTGTACTCCTCAACATAATTTATTTTGTTGTGTCTTAGAGACATAATATATTCTAACCTCATGATTTTAAGCCTCATGCATCTTGTTAATGACCTATAATTATATGATGTCACATGTATTGGTCACATATACTTTGCACCAACAAATGATTTATTATATATTTTTTATTTTATAAAGAATATTAAATTGTATTGATTAACATTATCCATTTCACACTTCATAATATAAGATCACAAGATCCATTATCATTATTGTGTAATTTACCCTTGTATGACCTTGAATTTTATAATTTATACACCAATGCCCCCTTTGAGTGTCTTGTGTGTTATTCATAATCAATTTATGTAACTGCATGGCCACAATTTTTATCTCTAGTTAAGTACTTATTCATGTATAAAAATTCCCTTCTAATTTCATTCTGAGAGAAACATCAAAATTAGTACATGAATAAAAATATATATCTATAAACAATTTGCTTATGCAGTAAGGAAATAACCCTCCAACAAAATAATTCACATGTTTTAATAGATGTATATGATATAGAAAATTAGATACAAATATTTTAAAACTTGCATCATAAGAAATAAAACCTTATGAAACATCTTGTTTGATATCCTTAATTCTAATAATTTTATACTAATAAAACTCTAGTATTTAAAAAATCCTTATGACAATAATACATTAACACCAAAAAACTATGTACCACTACTTGGTTAGGATCATAATTAGTATACCAAGTATGAGCATGATACAATAACATATTATAAAATGGGCTTGATTTAATCTCTTTAATAATGACTCTTTTATCTCTCCAAACTCTCTCACACTTATACACGTGCCCTAAGGAATTTCCAATTCCCATATACTCATTAAATTTCATTAACATATAATAAAATTTGTAGTTTGTGACAAGTTTTGGATTCATTCATGCAAACTAGATAAAATAAATGTTACTACTCCCAATAGAATTGTAACCATTAACCATGTATTGTTTTAAGGTATCATTCCTCTTTAAGTTAACTTTCTTTCAATATAAATTTATGGTTGAGCATTGGATTAAGTTTACTTTCTAGTTTAATTTGAATTTGTATGTTATTACAACCCATTCATTGTAACGATGTCCAAGAATTATCTTTAATAATGCATATCATACTTACAATTTTAAAAAAATATTCTGACTCTCTCCTAAGAAAAACTCTTCTATTATTATTATTATTATTATTATTATTATTATTATTATTATTATTATTATCATCATCATCATCATCATCATCATCATCATCAAATATACACTTTTATCTTGAAATTAACACAAGAAAGGTGTTAGTTTTAGGTAGTTTCAAGCATAATATTCCTTCTAAAATTTCATGTTATATTTCATCTTCAAGTGGATCATCATATTCTCATTTAATTAAATTATATTAAACTATAAATTATATTATATGTTCTGCATATTCAACATCATAGTTCATATATTCTATGTGCAAACAAATAATGTATGCTTCCCATCCTTTCTAGGTACTCACAATATGCACTTAGCTTTGTTCCCCCTTTTTCTAAGGTCATTAGTAGTATTCACCTTGTCTATACATGTTCCATACCTTTGAATCATGAATTCCCTCTCATTTGAGATATCCTTCTCTTCTATTATATATTTTCTCCTTCCTTCACTCTTGAAGAATCATTCATCACATCCAACATACAATATGCCTAGCTCATTCATATAAATATTTATCCTTGTATATTTAATGACCAAATTCCCTACTCTACTATCAATACACTATGTATTTTGATCATTTAAATATGGATTTAAAATTCTCATTTAAATCACATTAAATTTTCCTTCAATTCACAAAAAAAATAAGTTTACAAATTATAAATTATCCCATCAAAATTAGATTTAAATTTAGATAGGAGATTTAATCTAACTTTGAGTACAACTTTAATATACAGCCTATATAGAGATAGACCAATATAAACCTAAATTAAGCTTAATATTTATAATGTAAAAAAATTATTAGAATGAAAATCTATCAAGTTAAGTCAATAGATAATATTAGTAAAAGATGTTAATCTATCTTGAATATGATGTTAGCATGTGATTATACACCCCTAATTTTGATACAAGATATATTATCTAAATATCTATAGTATTTTTGTGTGTATATGGATCATGGTTCATATTAAGATCTTATTGGTGCTTGTTTAAATTGTCATCATCTTTTTCATTCTTCATCTGGGCCCATTTGATCGCTCTTGATTTCTATATGTAATTTTATTATTTTTATTAATATTTAAATTCCTCTTATATTTTTCTTATCTTTGTCATATATGTTTTATATATTAGGAAGAATTCATCAAAATGTGTGTGTGTATGTGTGGTATAAGTATTTCAATAACAAGTATTGAAGATAAGTCCATTATAATTCAATTCTAAGCACACTTCATGTTTCAAAATGTATACTTAAGAATTGATATAAAGTTTTATAGTTGTCTATTTTACTAAACAAGGAATATGAAAAATACGTTTATTATAATTAAAATTAAATGGAGAGTGGATATTTTCTCTCACACTTCTATTTACAAAATAATTACCTATGTGAGGTCTAGTTCTATTGAGTAGCATATGTAGTTTGAAGCTCCTATTGATGTTGACTAACCTAAGTACATCTTCCCTTTATATTAAAAAAAATTCATGGATAATTAGGTCAATAAGATAAAATTATACATATTATTCCCCCAGAAATGTGAATTGAATCTATAGACATGCACACCATCTAGTGGTGAAAAGTTCTAGAAGCATTACAAAACCTAAAAGTTAGAATAATATAAATTCAATGGTTAAGATCATTTTTTTTTTTGTCAATACAAATATTTTTTAGTCTCACAAAATCCACCCTAGATATAATCATGGGTCAAAAAGTATGCACCAAATATGTCTTATACAATCAAACATTCATATTTTGCATAGATATTTTTCATTAGTCTTAGAACACTGGTATACTTCCAAAATAACATAATTATTTCAAGGTTTTAATATTCCATATCTTTTTTATTTTCATATTATTGACTTCTTCTAAAATAAATTTTAGTTACAAAATTTATTATTAATATTCACTATAATAGATCTGATTTACTATTTTAGACTATTACATTTTATATTTTATTTGTGCACTTTTTAAACCTTTCAAATGGTGTCATTATCCCTAGTGTCACATATTAGTTAAAATTATTGGTGAATGTGACATAGTTTGAATGCCTATATGTTTTGAGGATTTCCTATGAAAATATTAAGTTTTATTTTTTAATTTTTGGATATCATTTTAAATCTAATTTTATTTAGGTTTCATAAACAACCTCTCCTTACTTATATATTGTATCTAGGATTGTATTGTGTTAAATAATGATGGCTATATTTATCCTTGGTTATATTTCCATTATCAGCTCATGTTTAGGATATTACCTTTTTTCATATATCAAGGTTAGATCAATTTTATATTCTAAATAGGAATGGGGATTATTTTATCTCTATACATTAATAGGCTTGCATAAATGGTTATTATAAGAATTACATCCTTTTTATATGTGTCTTTCCTAAAATATACAATATAATATTATCTTGTGTATTGAAAATGATAAGATTATTTTTAATGATTTATGTGATGATATAATAAACATTATATCATTTTTTTTACTCCTATTAATGATGGGCCTTTTTTATATTAAATGATTATTCTATATTATGTATAAATATTGTTACAATTTGGAGAGGTAGGATTCTCAATTACACTATCCCTCATCCTTATTCTCAATTTTGGGTTGACCAAAATACCCCTCCTCAATATTATAATATACCTCTCCTCCTTCGATGTTTTTTATACGAGTACGTAAGCCTCATAATATTGTATAAAATTTAACAAATACTTAAGACAAGATCTCTATCCTAGAATTAGTTTTTCAATCCACCACATTAAATAATATTTGTTGTGATGTTTTCCTAATTATACTTTAAAAAATAATAATACTAAATATTTTTTATTATTTTATTAATATATTAAAAAATATAAATAATCTTATCTCTTTTGATATAGAAGATTTACCCTATAAAAATTACTCCTTTGTATATTCGAGTTAAAATTAGTCATTTAGGAATTAAGATAGTCCTTATATATAGTTGATGAATATGGAACATATGTAGTGAGGAATTCCTTAATGTAATTGGAATTTATCAAAAGTATATTACACCATTAGATATTATCATTAAATATTTTATATTCAGGGATGAAGCCCTTATGAGTAAATTAACTGGAAATAATTATTGGGCCTAGAAACTGAACTATGAAGTGCCAAGTAATACCTAATGCACTTATATATAATATTTATATAATAGATATTGGATTTATGATAAATATTATTTCCCTCTAAATTATATATATGCTTTGCATTTTTACATGAGGCTTACATGTATCACTTCCAATTTCAATATTATAGACATTTGTAACTCACCAAATATAATATTACAAATTTAAGTATATATCAACTAGAAATCATAATAACTCAATATTTTACTCCTAAATAATGAACCAATAGATACAATGTGGGTGAATATAATAATATCAATTATGATAATTATGCTTAGGATGATAGTGAATATGATAACTAAATACATAATTTCATATTATAACATTTATCAAATCTCAATTCTACACCATATGCTCTTATCAAATATAGGTATGACATGCATACATTTTTTATTCAGAATTTATAATGTACTCCTCAATATTATGGGTGGATATTCCCTTATTCCATCTTCAACCACACACCACATCACATGGATAAGGAAAAACAAGCTATTATAAACACTTGTGTTAATGCCAATCCTCTTATTGGTCTACCCAAAACTACCTTAGAATAATATAATGAAGTTTAGACATGCACACATAATATGATGTATGAATGTAATAGGTTATAGATAAATGAAAAAATGTATTATTGATAAAATTTTAACCACTTCCCAAAAATTTAACTATGTTTTGGATATAGTGTAAAAAGTAAAACTAAAGAGAAATATTTTAATGCTTATGATACTTTATGATGCCAGAGCATAACACACCATTTTACATTTTGTAAAGAAGCCTATGTAAAGACAATAAGCCTTGATCACAGAGGCAAAATGCATTGTAAAGGCCTAATGAAGTCTTAGGAAGCTTAGAGAATTTTAATTAGGATTGTTTTCAAATAGAAAGTTCTTAATTTGGAGCCATAGACAAGATTTCAAGTTTTCGTTCAAAACCTCTTGTTTGAAAATTCAAATTTGGAAAAGGGAATTGGAAGCATATTGATAAATCATAAACCTCATGTAAAGAGTTACTAAAGTAAATATATTTGATAAATATGATTTACAACCTCTAGAAGATGCTACACCTCATTATATTATCCAAAGGATAAGTTTCACGAGGAAAACAAGGCAAGTAGCTAAGCTTGAGAAGATAGCGGAGAGGATAGCGAAGAAGATAAAGGAGATATTCTTCGACCTTTTCAAGACAAGACAAGTCAGTTTCTTCAAGATAGAGATCGAAACTTTAGCTTATAAGGAGGGAAAATCTTATAGATGTAGAGGTTTTGGCAGTCATTTGAAATAAGTATTGTAGATATTAAAGATGTTTGTCGATAAGTAGAGGTTTTTGATTGTAAGAATACGTTTTCAGCATCATGTAAAAGAATATGTTTTGCAGTCACTATGTTCCACATGGTCCATTGATGGGAGCTCGTATGGAATATTTCAATATTATGGTCAATATGAATGGATCGATATATTATGAAATCTGTTGGTAAATTGCGCAATGGTCTTTGGTGCATTGCATAATGACGATTCAATCAATTATCGACTTGGTGTGCAATACCTTGGTAATCGAATCCCTTACTTAATCATATTGATCGAGGTACGTGTGAATTGCAGTCAATGATGTTTTCTAATATTATTTGATTGGGTTGTGTTAAGTAGTCGATAAAGGAGACCATTTGATGTTGAAGGTTCAAAAATTTGTAGAGTCTTAACAAAATAAGGAATTCAAAATTTATTCACATAGATGCTCGGGTTTGTGTTTGTAGACATATTTCTACAGTGCAAGAGTTTGATTAGTTTTTAATTATGGTCATGAAAGGTATATGAATTTTATTAATCTTTTGTTTGCCATTAGCACCTTTTGGTATAATCATGAAATCGTTGCTGTAAAGCGTGAGGTAGAAATCACGTATTTTTTTACATAATATAAGGCTCAGATTGAATATTTGTAAAGTCATAATGAGTTGTTGTTGTTGAACGGTACTTAGAAAGGAATCTAGTTCTTGTCACATGCGTGATCAGTGTATATGTGGGAGTCTTATTTAAGTTTTGACAAAGTTGATTTATTATCTAGAACCCAAATTATGCCTTTTATGAATATTCTTGGTCAATATAGACATGTATAAACCTGAGTCCTACACTGTCAGAACTGAGTATAATTCGGTGGGTCAATAGAATGAAATATTTGTGGTATGAATAAAGAAATTGATATATTGAAGGAGTGTTATTAAAGGTGTCTAATATACGTTTCATAGCATAAAATCGAACTGGTCCAGTATGTGTTAAAGGTTTCATTTAATGGTAATCGGATTGTAAGCTCAAAATAGTCTTGGTGCAAGTTAAGAGTTCGGTGAAAACCTCAGAAAGAAAATTGGAGTAGAATCTCCAAACAAACTACAGCGAAGGAAAGTTACTCACATTGTGCCACACTGAATTATAAGAATAGAAAAATTTCATGAAATCTTTGTGTAGTTTCTTATAACTGATATGATAGGTTTGCCAATGGAAATTTGAGTTAATCTCTTCTAGTTATTGCAACACATTCTTTGGTCTTTGTCTCTTTTCGAGAAGTTGTCTAACACTGGAATGAAATATGTAAACTATGGAACGTTGGAGAGAATGTGAAAAGGTATTTAATTTCACCCATATAAGAACATTGACGCCCTAAATTTAGATCTGCTAGAATTACACAGAAAGGAGTTCGACTGAAGCTTACACAGAATAGAATACATAATAGAATTGTCATGTGCGAGTATTATTCTGATTAATGTTAAGAAAATTGTTACTATAGAGACAGGATTTATGTTTTGAGTTCATGTGCTTTTGAGTGAGTTGATGGGTTTAAATTCAAAGCCTAAGGTGAATATAAAAACTGAGTTTGTTGTTCTCTTGTTAGAAGATGCATAAAACAAAGTGAGTTATTGTTAAGAGATTGTATCCAGACTAGTAAATTACTATGAAAACCTAAAAGAAGATTGTGTTATTTGTTTTTGCAAAGAATTCAAACATAATGAAAGGTTTTTTATCAGTTAATTGAGATAAATACTATTAAATGGGAAACACCTAAAGGAGTTTTGATTGAAATGAATAATCTATAAAGAGAATTTGTGTTTACATTAAATTGTTATCAAGACAGAGAGCAAGATTTTGATTTCCATTAAGAGTGGCCATAAATAATAGAGCAGGAAGGTGTTTTATTGTCATCACTTTAAAATAAATCCATTCACTTTTCCAAGTCTAGTGCATCATATAAAAATAAATTTTATCATGTTACATCTTTAGAACTTGTAAATCATAATCCAATTCATGAAGATGACTCAAATGAATTTCTTACATTTGTTTTTTTTCATTAAAAAAAGTCTCTTGAGGAATATGTGGAATCTTAAGATAATTTTCATCATTTCATCAGAAATAAATATTCTCACCTTAGCCATCATGCTTACAATGGTGAATGTGAACCTTATCCTATATAATAATACATCCCGTTAGTTGGTCTTGATCCCTTACCTAATACACCATACATTTAGGACCGAAACACATTACTTAATGAAGAGATAAGTGATTTAAATGTGATAATAAGGAATATTTTAAAGTTATATTACTTAGTTCATCATTAATACTAGAATAATATAAAATCCACATATAATTTATAATATAATTTTGTAAATTATATTCTTGGGATTACATTGATATGCCCAGTGTTGATCCATCCATAACAGTTCATAATTTAGTAGTTAATACAATTTAAAAATAAATTAATAAAAATATTATAAATATGCATCATAATGTTTTTTATATGATCAAATATGAGATCCAAAGGCTATCAAATCTAGAGTTTATACAACCCATCATCTAATCACCTTGGATGTCCAACATTGTTTGAGTTGGAAAACCTAAGAGGAACATATCTATTTGATACTACTCTATAGACTTGAACAAATTCATCTCCATATTCTTTACATAATTGATGAAAAACTATTATCCAATGGATGACTTTCCTCTAACCAATATTTATATGATTGCATATTTTATTATTGGGTATGACATTCTCTCCTCCATGGATGGATTTTGTAGCTATAATCAGATCAAGAGAAATCATTCTGAGGAATATAAGACTACTTTCATTACCCCTGGGGAACAATTAGTTATGTGTCATTCCTTTCAAACTTAAAATTTTTATTACAAGATCAAATGGTTGTGACACACATCCTTCATGATTACATACATGACATTGTTGAAGATTATGGAGTTCATGTATTAAGGAAAAAAGTGTAAATATTTGATAAACTACAAAAATTCAATACTTGGTCAAATCCTAATAAATGGGTCATTGGTGTAACATCTAGAAATTTACTAAATTTTAATATTTCATAACATGGTAATGAGGTTGATCCTAAGAATTTAAAATCTAATATTTATGTTCAATCACATACCAAATTACAAAACCTTTGATGTTTTATAGGTAAAATTCAATCCAATAAGTAGTTCATAGCTTTGTTAGCTAACCAAAAAAAATCATTCTATAGGTTTTTATGTAAGAAAAAAATTTAATTGGATGAAATTAAATAATGTCTCATGAACACCCTAGTAAGGATGCCACTTATTATCAATAGGCCCTTATTATTAGAGATAGTTTCCATTAAACATGCCTTAAAAAAATGTTTAATGTAGTATTACGATACGTCTCAAGATATATTTATTACATTAGCTATATTTTTGTTCATAGTGATAAAAAATAATTTAATATAGAAATTATGCTTAGCTATTGTATTTTATGCATAGAAATATATACATTATATGCTAAATATTGAGACTCGTGTTATCACAAATATTGATACTTTTACGTACATTATGTTTAAGTCTTACCTATGTAGATGAATGAATAAGTGGGTCATACTATTCAAGGAATTGTATTCTAAGTTTATGAAACAAAAATTTATTAAATCAAAATTTATTTTTTATCTTCCCATAGTTCCTTTAGTATATAAAACTCCCATAAATTATGTTTTTAAAGATGATTTTGGTGTATTCTAATGAAAACAAGACATGGACAATGAAATTTTATGGATCAAAATGTAATTTAGGTGTTGGATCTAGTATTATATTAGTAACACCTTAAGGTCACCCTATATTGTTAGCATATCATTTGAGTTTTCAATGTAAAAAAAAAAGAAACCAATACAAAGCTATGATTCTAGGTTTAAATAGTTCTTTTGCTTTAAAGATAAAATCCATTGAATTTTCTGGTCACTATAAAATTTTCATCACTTAATTCATTTGTGGTTACCAATCTAAGGAAGGAAAATTAATCCCATATTGAGATATGTTCCATTTTTTTATTACCTACTTCAATGACTTTTAGATTGGCAACATTTTTAGAAGAAATAATTATCATCCTGACCTTATGGTTATATGTTATTCCTTCATTCCTATTTAAATTATGCATGATCATGTAATACTTAAAATTATGATATTACAAAAAAGGACCACTTCACTACCAGTACTAGATAAACTAGACATGTTCCATCTAGATAGTGAAACCGACATTCCAAAGTGGTATGAAAATATTTACCAATGTGTATTATATGGGACCATTCTTGAACATATTTCAAGAAATGAAATATAAAAATTAAGAAGAGATGTTCCTCGATATTATATCCTTTGTGACACTCTTTTTAAAAGGTACCTCAGTGATAAATTACTTAGATGCCTTAAGCATGGAGATGCTAATTTTTTATATAAGATGTTCACAATGGAGTGTGTAGTGGCCATTTTATCATAAAAGTAATGTCATGAGTTATTTAAAATGTATATTATTTACCTTATATGGAATAAAAAGGTTAATAATATGTAAATATTTATGAAAAATGCCAACAAAATAATAATCTACCATATGAACCAACTCTAGCAAAAAATTATCATTTCAATTTAGCCATTTCCCCTTTTGAGTTTTGATCTTATCATCAAATTAAATACACCATATTTAGAGGGTCGGGATAATATTATCATAGCTACTGAGTATTTTCCAAATGTGTTTAGGTTTTTATTTTTGAGTCTATCACATGTGAGGATATTTGTATATTACTAATTTCATACATCATTTCTAAATTTGGCATCCCATACAAGATTATTATGTAAATTAGCTCATCATTAAATAATAATATATTAAATATATTTTTTGCTAAGTATTAGATTCAATATACATTCTCTACTCTTTATTACCCCCACAAAAATAGACAAGCTATGGCTAAAAACAAAAAGATTTAATAAACAAGTAAAATTGTAGAAAAATATGGTAAATACTAGAATAATTGATTATATATGCATTATGTGCTTATAATATTAGTGTTTGAATAACATGAGGGAAACCCATCATTTGCCAGTATATTTTATGGAATTAATTCTTATACTTGAGCTTAAGATTTATTTTTTGCATGTATCCATTAAATATGTAAAAAATTATGTGTAATATAGACAAAAATAGTTACATTAATAACAAATGCTTGATCAATTGTAAGAATTATATTAAACACTCATAGATTTATCAAAACTACTAAAGAATTGTTAAAACAAATATATAAATTCAATGGAGTTCCACATTAGTTATTTGGTACCAAAATAAAAAAAATAAATAAGACAAATATATAAAATGAGCATAAAGGTATGTTGAAACAAAAATAGATATGTCCCTTCATTATTACAAAGACAATTGGTTAATGGACCCAAATCATGCACTTGTATGATTTATATACATGATATTTAGATATACTTATGGGGCCATCATACCCATGAGTTCCTATTTATTCATTAACTTTTTAGATCTTACAATAGTAAGGACATTCTATACATGTGCAAGCAAAATACGCAACCTTGATTTTGCTCTCCATTGATGAAATGTATCTTCACATTATCTATGGGGTAATCTAACCCACATTTTTTCACTATTATATCTATTGATAAAATTAATTATCACACCCTTGTGTTTATTTATTTTTACATTATCTCCATCTAAGGATATGACATTATCTTATATGTACCTTGAAACATATTTATTTTTTGACACAGGGTACATACATTGATACATCTTCGCACATTAAGGAATATTAAATTTATCTATCCTTATTTAATTTTTATGGGAATTATACCATTTATCTTTGATTTATTACCATGATATTGAAGATACCAAAATTTTACACAAAAACCTTGTTACCATGTTTTTTTCCCAATTCAACTTATTTAGAAAACTTGTAAATTTTAACCTATTTCTATAATAATCCCAACCAACACAAGATTATATTTGATCCATAGGGTTAAAATAATGTAAAAATTATCCAATAGGTATCCATTAATTCATATATACAAAATCTTATCCATTATCCACTTGTGGATCCAAAAGGAAGCCTACATTCTCTCCTAGGCAAACCCAATGTTATAAAGACTTGTCTTGTAAAAACTCATACCCATATGGGTTTGTGTCTTTTATATTTTTAGGCTTATCTCCTCATTACAAGTGGTCATGGAAATTAACCCTTCACATTTATATTTCTAAAATTTGGGAGACATACTTTAGTCATCCCAAATAATCTTATAATTATAATGTATTTCTAAATAATTTGAAAAATATATATTAGACATTATAAGAGAAATTAATAACTAAGGTGACTAAGGAGAACATTAGACACCAAAATAAAACTATGGGTGATCCATTAATCCTATATTATCCATCAAATTTGTGTTTGATGGAATCAAATCCCACATAGTTGTGACATTTATTCATCTTACTCTCTCTAAGAATTTCATTATGCCAAAATAAGTTAATTAGAATTCAATAGTTGCATTGATCACTTATATGGAAGATGAAATTAAAACCATTACTTGAATTTTCCTACATACATACCACAATAACTATATGTATTTATAATTATTAGCATGTAAGGTACATAATTTGTAATGCTTATTTAGTTGTTGTCCATCTCCATTAATTTAGTTTTATATTGGTGTGTGAAAGATAAGTAAAACTGAGCATTTAATAATGCATCATATTTGTCTATGTATATATATTAATTTAAGTTAAAATCATAATTATGAAAAGACACTTCAAATGCAATATGAAACTATATTCTGAATCCCTAAAGAGATGAACTGTGAGGCATAGAGATGCTCCCAATAACATAGAAACAAATTTTAAGTGACCAGGATCATTATGGTTGGGACTGTATAGGATAGGGCCATATGTACAAGTTTGTTTTAGAGTAATTATTAGGTCCATAAACTCATAATGATGTCATATAGAAATAAAGTATAGGCTAAGAATTAATGAACAATCAAGGTTTGATTGTATCGTAACCTCTTTTTCAATTTATTTATTTTCTTTAGCTAACATTTGTGACATTTGGGAAATTTTATATTTTTTATCCTATTAGATATATTTGAATTATATATTTTACCTGTATACTCTTATATATTTTTAATTACATGTTTTTATTCCTTGTTTTATGTAATAATAATTATTATGGAAAACATAAATGGTGAACCCTAACTGTTTCCAACACTCAACCTAGTGTTGTATATAGCCACTTTATATCAAAATTTCATGGATGATTTTAGACATAACTTAAAATGATGTTTTATTCATCCCAAATCCTAATTTATATTTAGTTACATAAGTCATTTGAATTTTTACCTAGGGTTTGATCTATTGCTTATATTCATTCTAGGGTTTTAAAACCCAAGATCATATTAGTTTTTAGGCAATCTTTTTCAAATTTTCACTCTAATGTTTTCTCATGTCTTTAATATATTAAGTCCCTTGCAACCTTTGAATGTTCCTTCCTTAACTTTAATAATGGTTAATAGTTTTTTAAATAGATAAAAGTGTTATGTCTTTCATAGATGCTAAATTGAAAGATGTCACATTTTAATAAAATAGAAGGATTCGTGATTGTATAATTAGTCAATATTTTAGAGAAAAAATTATTTAAAACCTTGAATTTATGCATGAGTTTTTTAAAAATTATAAATATGTCTTGAATGGCAAAACCTCTCATATTAACATTCCATTGCTATGTCCTTGTCATCCTAAAAAATCACATGGTTTATGCTAAATTTTTGGCACCTACACCTATGCAAGGTATTATACATATTTTCATTGTCAATGGTGAGGCTCAACCCTTGAATAAATTTACTTCTATTACAATCATTTATACATATGAGTCACTCACCATGATTCATACTAGAATAATGTATAATTTTTAAAAATTATAGAAGAATGTGCATAATATATCACTTTGATAAGTAGGCATATAAGGCAAACTATAGGGATAACATTTTGTATTATAATCCTATTTATAAGGGAATTTTATACATACCATTTTATCATGGCTTTCACCACCTAGAAATATATTTACTTGATGGCCATAGGGATCCTCAAATCTAGCTTCATAAGTTTAACCTATCTATACCCAATTGTAAATATCAATCATCGGTCATACTTAAAATATTCCTTAAAATATTAGAAATACAAGAATTAGAGTGTTTTAAATTAGTTATTAATAGATGTTTATACACAATGCATGCTTTCATTAAGTTTTTATTGATATCATAGACCAATATATACAATGCAAATCATTTAACATCTAAAACAAGATCCAATAGAAAACATAGCCGATTATGTATTTTTATTTCATTATCATATGGACTTTTTTATTTTTCGACCATATGATTATATAATATAAAAAATTATTAGTAATACTAGTATACATATTTCAAGGATAATTTTATT
Organism: Torreya grandis; assembly: GCA_037957365.1. Taxonomy (NCBI): domain Eukaryota; kingdom Viridiplantae; phylum Streptophyta; class Pinopsida; order Cupressales; family Taxaceae; genus Torreya; species Torreya grandis. The sequence continues at coordinate 365,778 of JARHVA010008924.1, read as the reverse complement.
GTTTATGAACCATTCACCCGCCATATAGATATGAAATTTAATATAGAAGAGGATGGACATAAATATGAAAACTAAAACCTATCAATTGTAAATCACCTAAAATATCATTTAAAACTTTGGAAAAAATAATTCAATGGAGAGAATGAACCCAAATACACCCAAATAATTTGTATTTTTAAAATGTTAAGATGTCATATGTCAATACCGAGCTGACAATAATCTGATCAATTCACCCCTTATGCATAATGTATTTGCATATCATAAACCAACATCTTACAAGGAATACTATTTTGTTTGTATAATGTATAAAATGGAATTTAAAAAAAAGATGCATTGATTAGAGGAAAAAAAATAAATATCTAACTTATTAATGAAAATTATTTTTCCCTCACTAAACATTCATTGGAAATGCAATTATTTATAAATAAATAAAAAAACCTTTTAAAGATATAAAAAAAATTAAGTATCAATGAATAAATTATTGATATAATCAAGACTTGGATGAGGATGATCACTTATTTTATAATTTCACATATTGGGAATTTCTTACCACCCCAATAAAAACACATATTAAATCTTTATGTGGGATTAAGGGATTCCATGCATACAATTTTTGAACCCATGTTATACTATAAATTGTTCTTGTTTATCTTGATAAATTATTTATATGTTGTTTTAATTAAATTATGGATTAAAAAAACATTGGCAATATATATATAAATACACATAATGCCTTACCAATTTTTTTATTCTATATGTTGTGGTTTACATGTTCCTTCTTCCTAATGCTTATATTTTCAAATTTTAAAATCCAAAAACATTCATAAAAGACAAACTTCTTTTCCTTTATCTTAGTCATCATATACATATCATACCTATCTCTATAAATTTTAATAATCAATGTTTTGAGATCCTATTTAATGGTATACATTAACTTAGGTAAGAGGTAAGATTATATATCTAGATAGGTATATGATTATTTTTATAGTTATCCTAAAGGTGTAGGAAGAGAATATTACATAATTTTCTAAGCAATCACATTTTCTAAATAGATATATCTTTGCATGCATCTTGATTCTTAATGATTACTTTCATGAGGTCAAGATATATTAATTATGTACATGGATATTTTAACTCTATTTTAGTGTATTATTACCTTATAGCATTACATTTTATACATCATCATACTCAAATCTATGGCTTTGATTTAGGCCTCCTTGATTTAATTGAATTATTTTATGTTCTTGGTTTCAAATGGCACTTGATTTCTATTTACAGTAATAGTCTTATATCCCCTTATTTTATGGTTATTATAGTGTATCATTTTCCTTGTTAATTTGACTATTTATCTCAATATTAATACTTACACTAGTCCTCTTGATGATGGCAACATACTTATCAAGATTTTTTTTCCATAGCATCCAATTATTTGTGAGGGAAAAATATAAATGCTTAGAATCATCTTGATCTTATTATTATGGTTTTTGAGTCTTTGTCATTTTATTTCTTGTTCGTCCCTACACTTTATCTTCCTAATTTATATTTCTTATACATATATAAACAAAAAAAAAAATGAATGGTGTTGCGTATACTCATATTTATTTTCTTTCAGGGGAATCATACCAAGCATTATCTATATTGACTACGTCTATGTATACATATTTAATTTTTGAGGGCATTGTACCTTTACATGTTTCACATTGACATAATATAAGTATCTTTGAGTATGAATATAGTATTATCTGCCCATGGGGATGCCATTTCATTTGTATTCAACACATTGTATCGACTACACATGTATCACTTTAACATGCAATATTATTTGAATGTATTTCCCTATTTTTTTAGACAAAACTTTAATATCCTTAGCACCAATTTAAATCTTCAAATTTATTAATTTTCATACACATTATTTAAATGAATATATATTTTACATTGATATACATGACACATATTTTTCTATGGGAAAATTTTAAACACACATGTTTTCTATATACAATTGGCACTATATATTCTTCACTTAAAATTACAATATTTATATATGATTGTTATCATTGATATATTTATATTTACTTTAAAATTTTCATATTAGAGGGCAAGAGTTATTCCTCATGAATGAAATATCCTTAACTTACAATTGTTTCATGTTTTCCTTATCATATGTCATGGAATAGATACTTTATACTACACTTTGGGAACTACATTTCATTTTTGGCTTACACTATTATATAGAAAATAATACTATATGTAATATTCATGCACTTTAAAATGAATTTATTGTCATGCTTGATGCTTACTTAGCTAATATATTTTTTATGCAATGGAAACATATTAACATTATAAAAAATTAAGTATCCAAAAATAGTGAAATTTTTTTAAAATTTTCAATTTTCAAAAATATTTTCAATTTTTCAAAAATTCAAAAACACTGAAAAATGAAAACCATAAAAAATATTGCTTGATACGTGTTACATATTCATTAATTGTATATATTTTTAATTACCCATGGTTTATACATATATACTTTTCAAGGTATTTCTTGAGTAATGATATATATATTCACAATTTACATAATACTATAGTTCACATTGTGTGCCCACATCCTGGAGGAGATAATTTCATGTAAAACATGTCATGATTTGTGGGTATTACTATTGCAGATGATTATTACATGATAATATATATCATTACTTGTATTTTTCACATTGAGGTTGATTACTAAATATTATACTAGTGTCTTGTACACCTCTTATCCCATGGATATTTTATGCTATAATTTTTACATTGATACATCCATTATTTATATGTAGATTATTAATTTTGACTTCATGTGTTTTCCTATTTTTACATCTTATTCATAGAGGATTCTTCTTTTGTCATGTTTTCTAAATCAAGACGTGAGTCAAGTCACTAATTTGCATGTGGTCACTAAAATTATTTTATCCTAAATTAATTACACTGTATACACTATTAATTTTACATCTATATTAATGTACTTTTTTGTGCATATGTTTCCATGCTAGTCTCCATGCATTTAAGGAGGCATATTTCTTAGTTATGTCTCATTGCTTATCTAATCCATCTAGAGGTGTGTTTATTACATGGGATATACTAGTTAATCTAGTTTTAAAATTTAAATGTACATGATATATTATGGAATGACTTGATGTCAATATCAAAATTATTATGTTATTCAATTGCAAAAGTCAAAATCAATGCCCACATGTGTAGATAATAACATGTTTTAGATAATTTGTGTATAATATATTAGTGAAAAATTTATATTACATATATTTTAGATTATAATAAGTGATGACTAAATTATTTTAATTATCATATATTTATAATAACAATTATCTTTGGAAATTAATGGTTATAACAATAGGGTGTTCATCCCTCACTTCAAAATGAGGGCATATATAAAGGCATTTTAAAATTATTAAAGATGGAACAAAATGATTAAAAATGAGATAAATTATATACATCCTTAATAAGTGTATTATGTGATGATGAATCATATAACAGTGTATTTTATATGTTTCAAGCACTTTTCAAAATTATAATATGTGTGCATCAGGCATTGGTGACACTTGTGAGAATGTTTTGGGCTATGTTTTCAATACCCATCAGAATTATTGAGCATAATTAATTATGGTGGCACGTGTGGGTAATACAAAATATTTGTATTCTTTATTATATTTTATTTCAATTTTGGGAGCTAATTAAAAATGTAAAATATCCAAAATTTTAAAAATCAATGCATGTATATGGTGAGAAATTTAACTACTTATAAAAATTAGCTCTTTTGAAGTAAATCAATTAATCAAGTATGGATGGAAACTTAAAGTTACCAATGTTAAACCCATTCATTCTTTCATAAATAATTAAAGGTGTGTATTTCAAATTATTTACATTTATACTTCAAAAACACATATGTGTTTCACTTAAAACCCCATGTATAAGCAGAGAATTAATTAGACACCCAAATTTGGTATAAAAATTATAATCCTATATTTTAATTGGAATTCAACTTATTTGGAAATATTTCAAATTTTAACCCATTTATATGATGGCCCTAACCCAACATAAGTATATATTTTCTTCATAGATCTTAATATCATAAAAAATATATATTTTAAAATATATTCATTCATAATTCAATACTACTTGTTATCCATTAGCCAGCTAGGGCTAAAAAAACATAATTAAATTTTATCTTAGACTAATTTTTGGTTGTATGATCCCATTTTGAACAAACTCATACCATATGGTTTTTTGTATTTTATATTTATTTTGATATTTCTACTACCATTGATCATGAGCCTTAACACTTTCCATTTACCTTTTCAAAAGTTGGCCGGCATAATTTAGTTATCCTTGATCATCATATACATACAAAGTATTTTTAAGATAATTACCAACTATAGATTAGGGATTATAAGATAATATAAGAATTATATATAAAGTGGAGAACATTTGACACCCCACTAAACAAAAGTTTAAGACTAGATCAAGGATTCTCCATTAAAGTGTTTGATTCATTGAATTAAATCCTAAATACTTACGGTATATATCCATATTTTTATCTCTAAAAATTCCATTACCCCAAAGGAGGATAATTATAATTTAGTACTTTTATTGATAAATTCTAAGGAATATGAGGTTGTAACCCATACTCAATCTATTCCATTTGAACACCATAAGAACTATGTGTATTATGATATCTAACATGCTAGTTATATACTTAATAATTCTAATTCAATGGTTGTATGAATCTATTACTCTTTTTATTAAGTGTATAAGCTAAGTGGAAGTAAATATTTAGCCACAAAAAATATTCTACCCTACACATCTATGAAATGAAGGTAAATCCACAATAAGAAAAACATATCACACATACATTGAAAAACCCAAATAATGAAAGCCTATAAAGACACACTTGATAGCATAGAGGTGAACTCGATGGAATATGTATACACATAATATTTTAAAACTTTTATTGATTAATGACACTTTCTATCTTGCAAGAATTTATCAAGTCTCAATTTCTCTAAGTGCATGCCTTAAGGAGTGCATTGGAAAAGGGGTGGGTAGACCATCGATGCTTTCTAAGATTATTGTCCCTTTTACCACTTGCCATCTACACACTTGTCTCCTAAAAATATTTACCCTAAGCTTATTCTTCTCATTCCCACCTCCTCCAATATTTTTCCTCTTTCCATCCTCCTTTTCTTGCCTTAACACATTTTTGGATAGTCGGATGTACTGGGTTGACTAGGTCGGCCCAATATAGTTTAGGGGTATTTTTCACTTTCTTAGCTTATTAGCCTTTCTACCGACCTAGCTTAGACCTAGTGATTTTTCCATGAAAACACGCTAGGTCAACTGGGTCGACCCTATACAGCCGACATTTCTAGAAGGATTTAGGGCAATATCTACCTATATATACAAGTTCATTTCCCACCATTTCATAGGAGAAGAATTGCTAGCAAATAAGTGTGAGTGAACATCTGCTTATTGACCATACTACTTGAGGAATAAAGCTTAGGGTTCCATACTTTATTTGGAGGTAAAATCTTGTTTTATGGAGAAGTGTTTTGGATGCTTAGATAGGTTGTGTAGTCTAGAGCTGATTTATCTTGGTTATTCTTACATACCAAAAAAATTTCTTGTGAATCATCTTGGCCAAGGGAGAGATTGAGGCTTAGTGGGTTTATCTTCGAAACAAAATATTTTTCACTTTATTTCTCCTCTGTAAGAGTAGATAAATAATGCATTTGTATTCTTATCCCATGTATTAGGATTCTATATACATTGGCATGAGTATATGTCTTTGAATACATGTTTAGTTTAGTTTTTTCTATTGTTTTTAACCCACACTTTATGCAACAAGATTTGGTGTGCACTAGATTAGATTTAATTTCTTATTATTAGAATAAGTGAAATTCTTTAAACCTTAGGAATCCATTAGGGTTATTATGTGATTGTGTTAGACTATAGGATTTTGAACCCTTCCTAGCATGATATGTTGTGACAAGCGATCCCCTATTTGGGTCTAGTGGATCCCCGTATTGGTCATACTCCCACTTAAAAAGTGTATCCCCAATTAGAAGTGTAGGTATGTTGTATCCTAGGATTGATTCATAGACATTATGCATTTTTGATTGCATAGATTCTAGTGAACCCAACATGAAACTAACCCTTGTAGGATTTATTTCATTCTTTGATCATCATTTTTATCATATATTTTGACATACTAGATCAATTCTATCAACCTAACTATTTTTATTTGTGTGCAAGTTTCTAAGAATAGACAACTAGATCGACCCATTTGACTCAGTAAAATTTTCCAACCTTTCAGACAACCAGTTCAACCTACTAGGTCAACCCAATCAACCCCTTATAGTTTTATCACTTTGTAATAGATTCTTATACAGCTTGATCGATCCTATCGACCTAGTTTGTGTATTTCTCAGGCATACTTCAAGGTTCTTCATCAATAATCTTCCTTAATTGCATCTTGGGTTCACCAAGTTTCCTTTCTATCTCTTTATTTCTTTCATTTCTATCTTTCCTTTCATAGTTTTTAGTCTTTAAAACTACCCCTGCACTGTCAAGTAGATCAACCTTGATAACCCAGTTCTATGTTCTGTGTGCTTTCTAAAATAATTAGATCAAATTGTTTATTTTTAGACCTTCATTTTTAGTATAACTTTGACCTTGTAGACCTTATTTTGTATTTTTTGCATACATTTTCAACACTATACCTTGATTAATGTTGGAATTAGCCTCATATCTGCTAGTAATTAGTTCACATTTCTTTTCTTATTGTTTGCATGCTTAGAATAGTTCACATAGTCTAATTAGGGGATTTTTAATTAATCACTTAGTTTCACTCTTTATATTTTATGCACACATGGCCAAATAATAAAAACATAAACAATCATTTTTATCATTTTGTCTACCTTAGGCAAACCTAATTAGATTTCATCACCAAGGGAGAAGCTGACTTGATGCTTTGGTCAAGTATAAAGCACGGTTAATTTTATATTATGGCTAATCACTTGACACCCTTATCATTGTAGTGTGTTAAGTGAGGGGGTAAGCCCCAATACCAATCTTATATCATCAACACTACAGTCCCTTTTAGCCCAAACTACCTAAAACCATCCTTAGATTTCTATCTAATACCTTATTTGTAGCCAACTTCTAATCACATTAAAAATCATATCTTTATAATCTAATTAACAATCATGTTAACCAATTATTTATCTTTACTTTCCAAGTTTTTGGATTTATCTTTGTTAAATTATGTGCACAAAATTTTGCATTAGCCAACATTAGTGCTATATTTTTCTTTATGTGTTTCAATTGGATTAGCTAGTGTTAATCCAATTGACGATATGTTTCCTTTTAGTATTTTTTTATTTTCATTACTTGTAAAGCTCTCTTGTTTCATTTTGAAATATATTTTTAGTATTAATAAATTCCCTAGTTATTGTACTAGATCGACCAAGTCAAGCCAGTAGCTTTTTTCCCTTCTATACACTATACTGGATCGACCTAATCGACCCTGTATAGTTTTATAGTCCTTGTTTCTATACTGGATCGACCTAATTGACCCTATACTATTTTATTCACCTCTTTGTCCTTTTATTTCTCATCTCTCTTATTTTCCCTTCATCATGTACTTTATTTTGGATAATGAAACTGAGTTGTAGTCAATAGACATGATGAACTTTACCAATCCTAATAGGGTCTCCCATAGACATAGTAGGTCTCTTCTTTTTGATGCTAGTAATGTTTATATTGCCACTGGCATAATCAACTATGGGACCCCTCCTCATACCTCTTCATATTATAATCCTCTTTTCTCATTAGAAGACCAACTTGAGTTAGAGTATACTCCTAAAATGCTTTTCTTTATCTTAGAATTTCCTCAACATAGAGGAAAGGGTCCTTCTACCATTTATAACCTTATTATTAGTGGTCAAAATGAAGATCCTCATTCACCTACTCCTAAATTCTCAATGATATTTGGAGGTACCATATTTTTTGGTTCTTAACATCTTCCTTTAATTTTGACTCCTTCTTATGCCATGACATCTTCTTCTCTAACCTCTTCTACCTCCATGCCTAGTATCTCAATGAACATGATAGGTTCTACATCTAGTGGGCCTCTCATAAGGTCCACCATCCTTATTCCTTACACTATTTCATTTACTTCTACCGAAAGCAATCATGCTTCTAGTTTTTCTTCCTCTCAACCATTCACTAGTCCATCTTTTGCTTCATAATCAAATTTTGCCAATAGTGCCTCAAATTCTTACAATTCTTCTCAAGATCATATTAACATTAATAGTGGTACCCAAGCCATTAATACTAACATAAATAATAATTATAATACTTCTAACCAAATTTTGTTGCAAAATATCAATCAAATGAATACCTTTCAAGCTCATAACACAAATCAAATGATGAGAATGCAAAACCACCTTCTTAATCTTCAATCTCATCTAAAAACAATGGCTTGGTGCTCTCATAACCAAAATATTCCCCCTCATCCTCTTCAATACTCTCAAGTCAATCTCATTCCTCAACCTCCTTTAGTCAATAAAACCATCAAGCATCTATAAAATGAACCTCTCATTACTCAAATTGCTAATGTTTATATAGGAGGTATAACACCTAGAATTTCTTATAATGGGTCAACTAATCCCACCCTTCACCTTAAAAAATTTGGAAATATTTACAAGTATTGGGTCAAATTAAACACCTTTGATGCTACCAAGCTCCTAGCCAAAACTCTCATGGGTCATGCCTTGGATTGGTACAATCAACTTAGAGCTCATTCCATTTATAGTTTGGAGGACTTAGTAAATGATTTAGTGTAATAATTCCAAACTAATGATCTTCCTAAAATCACTTTGGCCCATTTCATTAATTGAAAATAATATGAGAATGAAACTTCCCAAGCCTTTGTTAAGAGACGGAAGACTTTTTCAAATAAATGTGAGAATAGCATGGCAAATGATAACCTTTTTCATCTCTTTACAAATACTCTCTTTCCTAAACTTCAATATCAAGTCCACACTCTCTATCCACATACCTTGGACAAGGTTATTAGCCAAGCTAAAAAATAATATTTCTTAATGCATTAATTCGAGCCACCCTAACCTTATATGGGTTTTCATTTATTACTTAAGAACAAAAACTATAGTATCACTAACAATGGTGTTACCAATTCTTATGATACCATTCACAATGTTTAGGCTATCATTCCTAACCCTTCTTTGGAACCAACCCCTTTTATCAACAATATACTAATCCTCATTTCTCTTCACCCAATAACATTAGTGTTCACAAACCTCTATCCTCAACTAGATTTCTTAAGCATCTACCTAGGCCTATTCTATGAGATCTTGACCCTACTTGTCCTATGAAATCATGGTATGATCCTAACAAGTTTTTTTGGTTTCATGCTAGCTGGGGTCAATCTCATGAGACATGTAGACAAATTCATAATTTAGTTATAGATTTTGTTTTTGGACCTAATGTCGATCATGATTCAATTATTTGTAAGCATCAACAAGTTTATGAGATTGCTTTTAAGGACTATAAATCACATGATAAAACTTAAGCCTTAAATCAAGCAAATGTTCATTTGGCTATCTATAAAGATCCTTTACCTAATCATCAACTGATTCAAGACACTCAAGATAAACCCACCCCTTCCACCAATAACATAGAAAGTATTGCTGAGTCAACTTCCAAAGAGAATGTGGTTAGCATGACTAATATGTGAAGGGTGGCAGATTTCATTGATTCACAACCTATCTACACTCCTTCACATAAGACATATCATGTTATCCAAGATTCTTCTCCAACTCATTTAAATGACTTGGGGTAAGAAGATCTTAACACTTTTGATAATCCAACTTATGATTCTTCCTTGGATAACACATCCCATTCTATTTCTACCACTCTTCCATCATCTTCCAATGATAATGATAATCAAGCTTCTACTAACACTTCTTCTAATCCTCAAAATCAACTTAAACAAACTAGTTCATCATCTCAACATGATTTACCACCATATTTTAAGCCTCCTTCTTCTTACCAACAAAAATTCCAATGTAATTCAACTCCTCCTTTTGAGGACCTCCTTAACCATTATGCACCTACATCTAACAACCTTATTATGGGATATGATTAGTGGGATCCCATTGTGGGAATCACTAATATCCAATCTTATATTTCATCCCTTGAGATTATGAGGACTTCCCCACATCATAGAAATTACTTTACGTAGCTATTATTCGATATGAATATCCCTTTCCCTCCCCTCGTAGGATGGGAGGCAACTTTATGTGGATCTTAAGATAGTATTTTAAAATAATGTGAAAATATGTCCATCAAAGTTGATGAAACTATAGACACTTCTCTTTGTCTATGAATTCCCATAGCTTCTAATATTCTTGATGAGATTATACTTCATGAAGATGATCCTCCCTTATTTATTAGCATACAAATCAGTGATATCCAAGATAAGCATAAATTGATCAATTAAGGTTATGACACATGTGTCATTTATCTTGATTTCATTAAGACTCTTGGATATTCTGAATGGAATCTCAAGTCTACACATAACACATGTCAAGGATATGATATAAGGAAAATGCCTCCTCTAGGTTGTGTTTGGCTTCCCATTACCATCCCACCTATCACCATCCATGTGAAGGTAATGATCTTTAACTTCCCCCTTTCTTATAACATCTTGCTTGGTAGGCCATAGACTCATCACATGAGAGTTATTTCTTCCTCCATTTACCAATGCATTAAATTCCCTCATAATGGAGCCATTTACATGATTCAAGGTGATACTAACCCTTAGAATTTTGAATGATTCCAAGATCATGGTGTCTTCAATATTCCTATTCTTGAACCTTTGCCAAGGGTTTCATTTCATGAGTCTCAACACCTCAACTTTTTTATTAACTCAACCTGAGGTTATAATGGGCATCCAAAACTCATTGTTAACATTCCTCCTAATATTTTAGATTTCGATGATGATGAGCCTGATGAGATTAACTTAAATATCAAAAATTATGATCTCTCACCTCATCTCATCTCACAACTTCTTGCTTATTTACAACCTCACTCTCACAAGCCCCTTTGTAATGACATTCTCGTAGACTTGACCAAGACTAGGCATTCTATTCACCATGCTTCATCAGATGACAAGGTTATCCCTACTTGTGTCATTGATCTTCACACCCTAGATTATGATGATGGTTATTCCTTAGATGATCCATTATCATGTGGTTTTGTATAGGCTCATGATACCAAGATTGTTTGTTATCATTCTTCTTTACTTGAGTCTTTTCATGCATTTCATCATATTATTTCACTTATAGTTCCTAATTTTTGCATTTCCTCCCTTTATCATTAGGTAGAGATGTCATTAACACCTCCAATTTTTTAGGAGCAACATAGGACTATGCTCATGGATTGGGCTATGATTGAGCCTTACCATTTTGCTAGGTACCTTGACCCTCATATTTGGTTTACCTTTGAGGTTAGTTAAACTCTCCTTAGACATTTTATATATCCCACACCTCCCTCATTAGATTTGGCTATAGTTAAGCCTATTCTAACTCTTTCTATAGTTCATCCTATTCCTACTCCTACTATTATTGAGCCTACTCCTGATTTCAATTCCATTGCTCCTTCCAAGGATCCTAGTTCCATTCCTTCCTCATCATTACCTTTCCTTAGTGATTGTTTACTTCATTTGCCTAAGATGGCTCCTCTTCCCACCAAATGGGCCAATGAGTGTTCTTCAGCTTATTCTAATCCTATTCTACCTCTTTCCATTAGTGATTCTACTAAAACCACTCACAAGAGTATATGTTACTTCCATGGGACAGATAACCATTCTTCCACCCACTGTTGTAAGTTGTGATAATATATTGATACCTTGCATCTTTATTCCCTATCATCAAACAAATCCATACCTCCTTCGAAGGTATTTCTTGAATATTTGACCAAGTATGGTGAGGTATATTGTCTATGGAATATATGCATCATCCATCACATTGATCATTGTCATATCCTACAACATCTCAAAGATCACATTATATCCATTCTTGAACCTTTTTCTACTACTCCCATAGGTCATTCCCACAAGAAGGCTCCTCATTTTTCTCCCATGGATCCACCTCTAGTGGATTCATCCCCTCCTATGGTCCCTTCACCACCTTTTTTGCCTCCACTTATGATTACTTCACTTGTGGAACTTCCCTCAACTATGGATCCTTCTCCACCTATGAGTCCTTCACCTGTGGATCCTTCTCCACTAGTGATTCATTTTCCTCCTATAGATTTTGCTCCCATGCATTATCTTAACTAGTCTTTTCCTAATTTTCCTCCTCAGCATGATCCTTTGAGAACTCATACTTTTTAAATTGAAGATATTAGAAAATAAGTATTTGCCCAGTATTCATTGAATAATAATGAAACTTTAGCAGTAGTTTGACAACTTCATAATGACTTATCTGATGTATTAGATAATGTGTGTGGATAGATTTACTAGTATTTATGAGCACATGCATGGTGCTTTCACATTTATATTTAATTAGATGTGTGTTCCTATCTTATTTATATTTGTTATATCATTTGACACTATGTTAGATTTCTTCTTATCTTATATCATGATTTCTTACTTGTACTATATCTTGCTTATCTCTTATATTTTTCATATGATTGTCTTTTATTTATCATTGCTTTCCCTTCCCTTTTACCTAGATTTTTTCTCAAAACTCTCTTTCTTGTATCATTATGATTGTTTTGCTTTCCTATCCTTATTTTTCATAGATAATTTGTCACGGTTATTTGGTTATGCCTACCCTGTTCCCCTTGGTTATTATTTCTCTTTACCATGTGATTAGTTAGTAAATAATCTATCTCATTATTATCTCCTTTCACTGGTCCATTTTCGATATCCTTTTCCCCTTCTCTTCCTTTATCCACAAACTAAACATATACATGATTGATACTTGAGATCACACGCTAGTTCATTGTCAAGCCCAAGTGTCATAGTTAGTCTTTGTCTTTGGTTACTTAGCTTCCTTTAGACTTAGCCTATAGCTCATTCATGTGTATCATTATCTCTCTCTTGAATGGTCATTCCAAATCCATATAGATGAGGAATCTTAAAAAGACTTTAAAATAAATTTAAAATCTAAATCATTTAAACAAAAGGAAATTATATCAAAA
>JARHVA010008924.1:305000-345000 GCA_037957365.1 Torreya grandis | reverse complement strand
GGCTAAGGATCTCCTCTCCTTTACACTAACTAGTATCCCTACGGTCACCTACGCTCCTATTATAGGTAGCCCAAGGATGGCATGGACATCCTCTAGCATGATATCCACCTCTAATATATCCCCATCCACCTCCCATCTAAGGTTTGTTAGTCAATCATTACCAAAAACTAAGGAACATGACTAATAGATCAACACTGAAAGGGATTTGGCACATTTCTATTATCCTACCTAGACCTATGGATCCTAGTCTATCCCTATCTCTATTCGACAACCTATCTAATAATTTTGGTAACCATTCCTCATCCACAATTCTCCAAAATATACATAATCCCTACACCCAAAAACAATAAAAGATTTATTAGTTCCTCCATGTCATGTATAGTCATAATACATTCTTTCTACATTTTTACAACAAAAAAACCTACATTAGTTTATTTATTCATTTTAGTTTACTTTTAGCTTTCTCAGTCTTTATTGATCTTACTTGGTCATTTTAGGCCATTTTATCCCTCTTTTGGCCTTTTACATGTTTTTTTGTATCATTTTATCTCTTTGATCAAACTAGTTTGACCAAAATTTTCCTATCTTTTTGCTTGGTTGACTCAAAATCTAAGTTAATCCCCTCATTTTCCCCTCCCTAGTGATAAGTTTCCATTCTAGACCTTTTGGACCACTTAGAAACTCCAATCTAGGCCATTAGCCTACAAAATATATAGGGTCGACCCATACCTACTGGGTCGACACTATGGATTCTACTCATTTTCTAGCCTACTCGGTTGACTAGTTTAACTTAGTAATTTTTTCTTGCTCACCCCTTGCATTTTCTGAAAAAAATGTAATTTTCTTGTTTTCTACCTAAACCTTCGAAACCCATTTTTTGTCTTCCTTTTTTCGACTCCTAAAATCTAACTTTGCTTGATTTTAACATCTAGAAATTCTGAAAATTAAAAATTACTAAAAATTCACTTAATTTAGTACAAATATCAAAAACTGGTTAGAGATTCTTAGATGCATACTTATAGCGTACCTGTAGCCACCTATGGAGCCTCTCCCTATCTAGCACATCATCTCCTCACCATCCTAGCTTGTTTTTTTCTCTAGAGATATCTTTTCTCTGCTTCACAAGCCAAAATAACAAATGACTTGTCTTTTCTCCTATTTTAAAACACTTATCAAAATACAAATCTTTCAATTATTGTGTTGTAAATTCCTTTCTTTGCTTTTATCATCTATTTTACAAACCATAAAATGCATTAAGTTTGTGATGATGTAGAGATTATTTTCCACTACCATATGTTTATCTTCCAAAGTTTTGATTTTTGGCTATTTTTTACACTAAATTCTATAGGATTTGTAGACACCTAAAAGTACCCATCAATGACCTTCGATTAGGCTTTTGACAAATTTTTACCAAAATGCACAATTTGGCCCAAAAACACTAAAATGCATTAAAATATTTAAACCTATCATATTCAAGTACATATTTTGGCCATAGTATCATTAAATGAGGCAATGCAATTTATGAGATATCTAACTTTGATCAAATCATTTTGAGTCCAAATGACATTTTTGCATGTGGGTGCTCTAGATTGCTCTATTCTACCAAATTTATTACACAAGACATTGTCCTTCATTATTTTGTGTTGACAACACCCTAAATGGGATAATAGATCCAACACATCTAACATCACATCCTAATTCTAATCCAATCAAATTTTGAGCCAATAATAAGACATTTTGATTACTTTGTGCACCAATTGCCAAGATTTGAATCAAAGATGACTAATCATGAAGGCTAATTAATCTAAATCAAGAGCCTAATTAATAATTCCATGGATATTTTTGAATATGTATTTTTATAAGTTGATATAGAATATCTACATCATCAAATGACATCATTTCTTGGAAAGACATCCCTAGGCCATAAATTCCTAAAATATCTCATCAAGCCCTTCCATGCCTCTCTATCCTAGATATTTATGAAGGCATTTATTGATCATGGCCTCCAAAATTTAATGGATCCTTAGCCACGCATATTCATCTTGAGATGGATGGTTTAGGCTCATTCTAATCATTTTGAAAAATCTATAAATAAGAGGCCTTGCTTATTGAATTTTAAGCTCTTTTAAGCCAAACTTATTCTTCCCAAATAGCTTCAAGCCACATCTTGATATAGTGTTATTATTCCCAAATATTGATCCAAATCCATCACAAGCCAAAGGTTCCAAGAGGATATGAAGGTAACCACACTTCATTGATGAAGATCTTTTGATCCACAAGCCAAGCAAGCCAAAGAAGGAGCCTTTTGGAGCAATCAAGGATTTGGTAAGAAGTTTATGTTTTGTGTTCACATTTCTTATTTATTTCCATTTCTAGTTGTGTTTTTCAAATGGTTTTTCCTTACTAAGCTTCCCCTAGTGACTAGGCCTTTAGATTTTATGCGAGTTAGTGTGTTTCCATCATTTTGTTTTCAGTTTGGAACTAACATGATATTGACCATCTTTTCTTGAGTCAAATTCATAGTCTATATAATGACAAACTTGGTAGGACCCTAGCCTCACATATTTGGTCTTCAAAAACATACAAACAAATTAATAACCATTATCATGCAAGATCTTGGAGTTTAGAAGCAAGGAAGGAAAAAAAATTGGCCAAAAATACATTTTTCTAGATGTAATAGTTTTATCCCTACAGAGTCATGGGTTTGTCCTCTAGATAACAATCCCACCACTAAGACAGTCATGACTTTGTCATTAAAAGTTGTGATATTTTATTTTAATTATTTTTAGATTAACATTTGTCTCTATCTCTAGGTCCAGTAGTGATATTGTAATCTTGGTATTCACTAATAGTGATATTACAATCTCGCTACTTGATAGTAGTGATATTACAATATCGTGACTTTTAAGTTATGATATTGTAATATCTTATTTTACTAATAGTGATATTATTGATCCAAGCCATAGTATTATATATAAACCACTAGAGATTAGCCTATACTATTAGGGTTAAGTTACAATACTACAACTCTCATAGTTGTGGGAATGTGGACACAAGTAGAAATTATGCCTACCTGACTCATGGGATTATTGATCCAAATAGTGGGATTATGACCCTGAATCATGGGATTATTGATCCAAATAGTCAGATTATGAACTTAAATAGTGGTATTGTTATCTTGAGAAGAGATATTGTGTTTTCTATTAATCTATCTTGAATAGTGATTTTGCCTATCTGAATCATGATTTTATAGATTTTTAGATTACTCTGTGGAGTAGCAAGATTGACTATGTGAAAGCTAAGAGCTTTTTTTACAAAGTTATTTTTTCAATCTCATAAGTGATTCAAAGTAGGTAGTCATAATCTTGTTTTTTTTAGGTTAAACAGTTGGTTTGGAAGTTAATTTAGGCATTCTAACTAATCATACACTTCAATTTGTGGTTCAAAAATAACTTGGTTAAAATCATACACACTTCAAATTTGGTGCCTAAAATGAATATTTATCATGCTAAGTCTTAAACACTTCAAACTTTGGGTTTAAAATGAACTTAGATGCTTATTGTTTCATTTAGTCTTTTTGGTGTAATCTTTACAATTTTTTACATCTTAAAGCCAAGGGGATAAAATAACACCACCACATTTTTTAATTAAGTGCTTTAAAATTGAACATATTTTCAAATTTTGTATTCAATAGATCATTTCTTAATGTATAATTCTCTAAGTTTATTATACATAGTAATTATTGCATGCACGCACGCACGCGCACACACACACACACAAAATGTTTTTATGGATTTTAAAATCAAACTAATATTAAATCTGTGTTATGTTTTAGACTGATCATTGAGTTAGATTAATTTTTTTAAATTGAGAATTAGTTAGTTTGATTTTTTATTAGTTTAAATTTAATTTTGCCATGGGATTTTATCATATCGAGAAAGTATACCATTTGGAATAATTGCTTAATTTTATTTTGTGTTTGGCAAAATGAGAGGTCATGCATGTATTCTATCCCATTTATCCCCTTTAGAGAATTTTTGGGATCAAAAGCACCATATTTATTGCAAAGTGCCTTAGTCCAAAGGTGTATAAGAGAAGTTGTCAAGGCTCTCCCCAAGACTTACATGGATTAGGTGACCTAGAAACAACCTTTAAAGATCTTTTACTTTTCATTTATTTCATGCATCTTGGCTTGTGAGGGGGACTTCATTACCTCCCATGAATTCTTTAGGGAAGCCTTGAACAAGGAATTAATCTCCCAACATTGTCTTTAACTCCTCTCCATGAGGGGGTACGTAAATTAGGATCACCCCACTAAGATCAGAGGTTTGAGCAATCAAACCACCTCCTAACACTAGGGATAAGCATGAGATGTATGAGCACATTAGACATAGCACTACTTTGAAAAAGTGATAGACATAGTTATTGTAAAAAGGCTTAGACCTTTTTATAACAAGCAAAGTGTCATAGACCTAATTGTCATGTTACTTCTCCTATTTACTAACATCAAATTTGGTAGACATTGGATCCATCTAGAATGTTTGAAAACTTGTTAGTTAGTTAACCCCACTTTGATATACCTTGTAAGTTATTTAAGACAATTAGTTAATTTAACTTAGATTACATGGTTTTATGTGGATTCAAAACTTGGTGTTAACAAAAATGACGTAACCAAACACATTGTGCCCAAATTTCTTTGAACAAGGAGTCATTATGTTGCCCAAGTGAAAAGCATCCTTTTCCCTATTCAAAATCATCATATACTTTGTGTCATATCTATAAAATTTGGCATAGTTATGTTACCCATTTGAGTCTAGATATTTTACCACATTTTGTTTAAGTACCTCATTGATAGTTTAAATTTGAAATTGGACTCATCCATGTTTTAAAGGTTGATGTGTTAAATTAGGTTCTCCACTTTACACTTGACTTGTTTTAAATTGAGTTTAATTTCCAACTTGAATTAAGGGCCATTCTCAGGCTCAACATCATTATCATCATTTTTTAGGACTTAATTCATCTTGCATATTGCTCATGCTTTGAGTCACAGGATATATTTTATACCATCCATCCTATTTCACCTTTTTAAGTCAATTTTGATAACACACTTTTGCCTTAAAATTTTGTCCAACTTTGTCTATGTATATCATTTGAGTTGAAGAGGGTAGTATTACACTGCCAAAATCTTGTTGAAGCCATTTTGTCTTAGATTTTTTGAAAGAATCATTTGCCACATCTTCTGAGTAGTTTAACGTTGTTACGTTACTTAAATT
This sequence comes from Torreya grandis, assembly GCA_037957365.1. Classification (NCBI taxonomy): domain Eukaryota; kingdom Viridiplantae; phylum Streptophyta; class Pinopsida; order Cupressales; family Taxaceae; genus Torreya; species Torreya grandis. The sequence goes on along the minus strand of JARHVA010008924.1, from coordinate 339,727 downwards.
ATTTTGAGACTTGTTTCATAGACCTCTTTGCATAGAATCCTAGTTGTTCCAAAATTCAAACCATTTCAAGTTTTCTTTGAGATCCTTTTGTTTAGCACAATTACACCTTTTACCTTTTCCAAGATTATTAGTTAAAAGATACTAGTTTGAGAAATTATTTAGGAGGGAATAAACCATCCCCAAGTGCCTTTTGTTTCATACTTTGTACCTATCGATCAAGTTTATGTCCAAGAGTCAAAAGCCTAGTTTTTGTTAAAAAGTGTTTCAAATATATTAGATTTAAAATATCATCTTTTAAAGTCTAGATTTTGATGTCATTTGGCCAAAAGTCCTAGCACATACTTTGTTTGAGCATATATTTTTATGCCATGATTAGCTAAAAGACCTATAAACTTTTTTTCCCCTAGAGTATACTAATTTGAAACACTTTGACCTAGAATTTGGCATTTTTATTTTTGATCATATTACTTGACCTTTTTGTGTGTGATGTGTATTGTTAGATGCTTCATGCTATCTTATTTTATCACAATTCATTGCATCAACATTTTTTGGATATACATATCCATCCTTTTGACCAAGTTAGCTAAGTTTGAACATGTTTTTAGACATTGCCTTTTTAGTGTTTATAGAACTCTATTTCTTTTTATGAGAAACATTTAATATGGATCCCAACATGTTTTATTACATTGGTAGTGGCCTCATGTATAATTTAGGATTTATTAATGTGGTTGCACAAGAAGAAATGGTTTAAGGCCCTCTACAGATAATGTTGCTTATAATATGGATCCATATCCATATTATAACACTCAAGCAAGGGAATAGAACCAAGACCCATTGGATCATTACTTGGTAAATATGCCTCCTTAATATGAGCAAGATCAAGAATAAACTAATAAATATCTAGCTTTGGTACCTGTGGTTAAGGAACCAACTCCTCAAAAACTGTAATATATTACTATACCATCCGTGTATGATCCTTATTTATTTGAGCATTACTAGCCAAAAAATAAGGGAACAATCTTGGTTAGATCTATAGAAGTAGGGGCCAAGTTTTCAATAGATTCCCCCATGAGAATTTGTCAAGCCTAGTAAGAATGCCTCATAACATAATTTGTAATCAACAGACTTCTTCTAACAATCCTTTAACTCTAGTCTAAATTCCATATTATGACCCTAATATGCTTGTTAAAGGCAAGGATCTCATGGAAAATCACACTTGTACAAATGCAAACAATATATCAAACATACTTTAATCTAGTTCACAATTTTAACCAAATGACCATGTCCAATAGGCCTCTCATTGATCTAGTTCCTTTTACAAGAGTGTTAATAGAGTTGAATAGTTAAAATAATCAAGATGTAGGCCCCTTCATGAAAAACACTTCAGTTGACAACTTATTTCATACCCCAACCTTCAAATAAGTGTCTTCTGATTCTACATAGAACCTTGAGCAAATCATAGTGGAAAATATACAAGCAATGTCTAATCCAAACCAAAGTGGTGTAAATATGCAGACAACTAGTACAAAAATGAGTGTACCTTTAACACCATGAGTGGTTCTCAAAATTAGGGAGTAGGATTTTCTACATCCCAGCCTCAACTAACTACTACTACTAATCATCAACTAATAGCTTCTTCAAGTAGTCAACCAATAGTATTAGGTAATCAACTAGCAAGTAGTGTTGTGCCTCCATAATAAAACATGGTGATTCTTACTCAATAGACAATGATTAATATTCCATAATAGTCAGCATAATCTAACATACCAACATAGTATAGGTAGAATATATTACCACCTCAATAAGGGTAAAGCAATGTGCTACCTCACCAAGTAACAATGAACATACCTCACCCCTCATAGACCAATATACTAGTTCAAAGCCAAATGATGTTTAATCAATAGTGTATGAATATTAGTTAGTGATATATGTTGAATATCCAACAAGTGTCAACTTCTCAATAGGGATTCATGAAATAAATACGTTCTAATGTTCCTCAAGTGCCAATTAGGTAACCTTTACCTTTTGTGTAGAATGTGCCATTAGTTCAATTATAGGGTCTTGGTTCACAAGTGCCCCATCAACAACAAATTTTGATTAGTTGGTATCAAGTCACTATTTAATCCTAGTAGGCATAGTATACCCATATCCCTCCATCCTAACCTCAACATCCCAAAAATCAAGCCTACATATGCAACCCTAACCAAAATATTGCACAACCATAAATGCATTTTCAATAATCAAAACCTAGTCCACATATACATATTCTTGGTATATTCCCTAACCAAACCAATATAGCCCAAAAACATCTACATTATACCCAAGTCAAAGTATTCCACTTGTCACCACCGAACCATATACATAGGAAAATATTCTACCTCCAAAAAATGTTCCCTCCAATTTCCTAGCCCAAGAACTACAACAGATGAAGGATAAAATTATTTCCATCCAAGCTAGGAAATAGACTAAAATTTTTAAGTTAGATGACATGTATTCTTATCTATTTAACATGGAGTACTTGTAGATACCACTTCCTCTAGGATATGAACCACCAAAATTTGACAAATATAAGGGGAAAGGAGACCCCAAGGCTCATTTGATGGAATTTTATGTTACATGCCAGCCAATGGCATATAATGACATATAAATTTTACTATTATTCCCAAGGATCCTAGCAAGGCAATCCTTGGATTGTTTTTTGAAGTTTTCCAAGAATTCTATATCTAATTTTGATGATCTTTTAGATAAGTTTACGCAACACTTTTCATACAATCTTGAGCATGGGATTTCTTTGGTCAATTTAATGTAATCCAAGCATAAGGCTAGTGAGAGTTTTTCAAGTTATCTACAATGATGGAGATCCCTTGAAATACAATTCATGCATAGTTTACTAGATAAATAATTAGCCACTGTGCTTACTAAAAATTTGTACAGTGAGATATCTTATCATCTAGAATTATAGTGTGTACATACCTTTAAGTAAATCATTGATAAAGGTTTGTTGATTGAGTGTGCCCTTATTAACAAAGGGATCATCAAGCTTACCTTATACAATCAGAATCAAGGTACGAATCTAAGAAATGGCCAAAATAAATACCTAGACCAAGCGCAAGCATCACAATCGGCATAGGCCAATAATAATAAAATACCAAGGCATTTCAACCATAAAAAAAAAGTTATTGGAGATGGAGTCACAGAGTCACATCATGTCCAAATGGTGAAAACACCATCTACTCAACCCATGACACATATGAAAATTAATCCTAACCCACAAACATTTCATTAAACATGGCAAGCGCAACAACCCAAGAATACATAATGAATGCAGTAGCCTTTACCATTACAAGGCCCTACTCCAAGGAGAATAATGCCTATTCATCACATTTTTAGTGACTTTGGAGAGCCAATTTAATCTATGTTTTTCAAGCTTGCCACCACTAATATAATTATCTAGTCTATACTGAAACATTATCCTTAGGGCATCCCTTATTTTAATTGGTACACCAAAATGAATTCTATGAATATCATCAAGTTAATAGGCATAATTTATGCCATTATGTACAAATCAAACATTTTATTGATAACATGTTTGAGAATGGGGAGATAACATTGGATAATGGATCTTCTACTTCTAATCAAACCCTTGAAATCTATTAGAACCTCTTTCCCCAATATAACAAACCATAACAATAATAACAACAAAAATGGCCATTGCAACACCACCAACAACAAAGGTTGAACCAATAGAATAAACGACAACATAACCAACAACATTCGAATAATGGACAGAACCAAGGTCAAAATGGAAATAACCAATAGACCTAACATGTAGTTTCACATGACTACACCAAGGTTTTAGGTCATATTTTAGGAGTTCTCATTAATACCATCTACAACAATAAAATACCAAGGCAATTCAACCATAACAAAAAAGTTATTGGAAATGGAGTCACAAAGTCACATCATGTCTAAATGGTGAAAATACCATCTACTCAACCCATGCCACATATGTAAATAAATCCTAACCCACAACCTTTTCATTAAACATAGCAAGCACAAAAACATAGGCATACGCAATGAATTTACTAGCCTTTACCATTACAAGGCCCTACTCGAAGGAGAATAATGCCTATTCATCACATTTTTAGTGACTTTGGAGAGCTAATTAAATCTATGTTTTTCAAGTTTACCACCACTAATTTGATTAGCTATTCTTTACCAAAACATTATCCTTAGGGCATCCCTTATCCTAATTTGTACCACCAAATTAAATTCTATGAATATCATCAAGTTAACAGGCATAATTTGTGTCATTGTGTATAAATCAAACATTTGATTGAGAACATGTTTGAGAATGGGGAGATTACATTAGATGGTGGATCTTCTACTTCCAATCAGACCCTTAAAATATATCAAAACCCCTTTCCATAATATAACAACCAACCACAACAACAATTAAAAAAATGGCCAGTGCATGACCAATGACAACAAAGGCTAAACCAACATAATCAATAGAATCAACAACATAACCAACAAGGTCTGAATAATGGACATAACCAAGATCAAAATGGAAAGAACGAATATACCTAGCATGTAGTTTCACATGACTATAACAAGGTTTTAGGCCATATTTTAGGAGGTCACATTAATACCATCTTCATTAATCTGAGACCAAATACTAGTCAATCATGACCTTTGATAAACAATTCCAATCCACCAAATCACTTTGATAATCTTTCCTTGACCTAAAACTGCATATAGGCCTACCAAAAATTAGGGATTACTAATTTTAAACCCTATACTGATAACTCATCATTGCCTTGTGACCATGCACAAGTTCACCAAAAACTAAGACTTATCCTATCTGGTCCCCCACCATCACTAACATTTGTTAACAATCATGGTCATGGATTTAATCTCAATTTTACAATCACAACTTAGAATTCAAAGATTACCATCCTATGCTCACATCCATTTGCCACTTTTCCCATCACCCATGTAGTCATTCAGCCTTAGAATAAGCCATTTAACATTGACCAAGAGAATAAATTTGACATTGTGGAATAATTACAAAAGATGCATACACAAATCTCCATTTTAGATTTGTTGTGTACATCAACAATCCACAAGGATAATTTGAATGAGTTCCTCAGCCAATCCACCATTTCTAGTGACATATCCCCTAATAAATTCCAAGCTTTCGTTGGACATCTAGCTTCAACCCAACAAATTACTTTCAACCAAAGTGATATGTCATCCCTTGGCCCACTACATAATAACCCCTTATACATTAAAGTTTGCATAAAGTGGCATAAAGTGAAACATGTCCTTATAGACAATGGATCAGGTTTAAACATAGCTTCTCTAAATCTCATCAAGTTATTAGGTACACTATGGTAGATCTTTAGGTAGAGACAATAACCATAAAAGCTTATGATAATGAAGAATGAGAATCACAAGGCACCATCTATTTTATAGTTATCCTTAGGCCGTTGACCCATGATACACTTTGTCATGTGATAGATCTTGATTTGTCATACAATATGCTTTTGGGTAGACTTTGGTTACATGAAATTCATGTAATCCCATCAGCATTGCATGAATGTATCAAGTTTTCCCATTCAAGGATGGAAGTTAGTTTACTAGGAAATTTGCATCTGTATGAGCATTATAAACACCTAGAGGCTAAGTTAAAGAGTTATAACTATCACTTCAGCATGAATCCAATGGGAAAGCAAGATAAGTGAAAAAATACTCCTTGATTCATAAGAGGATAATTCCATTAATCCTAATACCCTTGATTACCTTTCCCACATGTTGCCTCCTAAAATATCCAATCATTATACCATCTCATATAATAACACAGGAGAGTATTTAACCCATGATACCTTTCATATTAAAAACCTTCCACAAAACCCAAAATACTTTGGAAGACCTAAATCCAGGCCACTTCATCAATAATGGCAATTAAAGGGCAAAGGTAAAGGACATGTCATGTTTATACTAGCATCTGGACTAGAATAGGACCCTCTTGAGGGAGATGAATCACGGTTATACAATAACAGGTAGATGATTGTTATGAGAATGCCAAGTATCTTATTCCCAATAGGATCATGAAGAATCATGACTATGAAGGAAGAGGCGTTAGACCAAACCAAAAAGTAGCAATTGAACTAATTTCCATGACCAAATAGAAAGGACCCTATGGACTTGGATTTAAATCACCTAGGGGTGACCCAATATACCTTACTCATGTTCCATCACCATCAAATAGTGATGAAGATGTTAGAAATGAATCAGAGTATGATCATAGCCTTTTTTATCACTAGCTGAGACCAACCTATTTGACACTCATTCCATTTGTACCCTAAGACCAGTCATTCATCACAACCTAGTACCATTGTATTATCCCCAGTTGATAGATTAGGACTAGATAGAGTCTAACATATCGATTGATGAGTTTTAATATGATGAGGCTTTCTACGATTTTCTTGACCTTAGAGACAATGTTTCATTAAGGGACCATAAATTAGGGTTCTCAATCAAGTTGGATCTTGAAGCCTATTTTATAAAGTGGGTGAACACCCTTAGCCAAAAAAAAAGTAAAACATTGAGGTCCCAAAGTGAAAACCTCCTTGAGGAACTTTATGACTAGGGTAAAAGTAAATAAAAAGGATAGTTTAGTGGTGAAAACCTATTTTAGGAGTCATTATGTGGGGGTGTTCAACCTTCTTCAACCATAGCTCTGACATATTCTAACATAATAGATAATTTTGAGGGAATTTGTAGATATTTTTTCATGGGCATATTTTGACATACTAGGTTTGGACCTCAACTTGCTTTTACACCACCTTGCGGTCAATCTTGATGCCAAACTAGTAAAACAAAAGTTACGTAAGATTCATCCTCATATTATTGTATTAGTGAAGAAAGAGTTTGAGAAAATCTTAGAAGTAGGATGTATTCGATCGATCGACCATTCAAAGTGGATCTCTAATTTTATGCCAGTTAGGAAAAATCTTGAAGGAATCAAAATCTATACTTATTTCCTTAATATAAACAAAGCTTACCCTAAGGATGAATTTCCATTGAAAAACATTAAAATGGTCATCAAATCCACATCAAGTTATGAAATACTTTCATTAATGGATGGCTTTTTAGGTTACAACTAAATTAGGATAACACTAGAAGACTATCATAAGATAGCATTCACCACTCCATGGGGAACATTATGTTATCAGGTTATGCCATTATGTCTTAAGAATGTATGGGCCACCTACCAAATATCCATGACTATAATATTTCATGATATGGTGCATGACATTATTTAAGACTATGTCGATGACATTCTTGGCAAATAAAAAACTAGAGTTGATCATCCAATAGTGTTACCTAGAATATTTGAAAGATTACATGAGTATAAAGTTAGACTTAATCATAATAAGTGTGTCTTTAGAGTCAAATCAGGTAAATTACTTGGCTTCATTATATCTCATTGAGGCATTAAAGTTAATCCATCCAAAGTCTAAGCCATAATAGAGATGAAGCCACTGACTAATTTGAAGCAACTTCACAATTTGCAAGGCACAATCCATTCTATCTAATGCTTCATATCACAATTAGCCCAAAAATTCCATCATTTTATGAATCTTCTAAAGGAGTCACATTTCACTAGAATTATCACTACTAGCCAATGTTTTATCAGCTAAATGACTATCTAGTGAATCCACTTGCTTTATTGCCTCTTATGTTGGGAAATCCATTCTTTTTGTATCTATCAACTATTGACAATGCCCTAGGGTCATTTTTGGCTCAACATGATGATAATAGAAAAGATCATGATGTGAACTATTTAATACATATATGGGTCATGTATGAACATAATTATATGCCCATAGAAGAAGCCTATTGAGCCATGGTCTTCGTAGCTCAGAAATTATGACATTACATTTTAAATAATAAGACCATGGTTTTTTCAAAAGTATATCCTCTCAAATATCTACTATCTAAAATAGATTTACAAGGTCGCATGACCAAATGGATAAATATTCTAAGTGAGTTTGATATTAAGTAAGTCAATCAAAAAGACATTAAGGGGTAATTTATTATAAAATAACTTGTTGAAACACCCCTTGTTGATATAGAGCCATTGACATTCCAATTTCTTGATGAATCCATAATGACCATCATTGACACAGCTCTTGAAGAGCAGCACTAGAAGCTATATTTTGATTTATCATTCACAACACATAGATCAAGGGTATGCCTTTTATTTGTTACACCATAGGGGGATCTAATCCCTAAATCATTCAGGATCAATTTTCCTCATACCAATAACATGGTTGAATATGAAACACTTGTTATAGGGCTTCACAAAGTAGTACAATGGAACATATCTCATCTCAAGATTTATGGTGATTCTTATTTAATCATCAATCATGTTATATACCACTTTTAGACCAAAGATGACAAGTTAGTTATATATAAGCCCTTGGTCACCACTCTCAAGCAACGGATTGCTGACATTTAATTTGAGCATATAACAAGGTCAAGTAATAGAATCATAGATGATATGGCCACTATTACATCTCTAATTTGACAAATAAACATAGCTAAAGAGTATCAATTCCCTGTCAATAATTTTTTAGCACCAGCTCATAAAATTTCAAATGTCATGATGATTTGTGATATTATTGTTACTAGCTCTATCTAGTAATTAGACCTTTAAAAATACCTCCATGAACAAACTATGCCACCTGACCTATCCCAAAAACAATCTAAAGCCTTCATCTACCAAACCACTAATTATATATTACTTGGATCAACCTTTTACCACCATAATTTTGATGTAACTCTTATTCATTATTTAAATTTGGTATAATATACACTAGCATTATGGGAAATTCATTGAGGAATATGTGGATCCCACACCAATGGGGTAGTCATTTTCAAAAATCTCCTGCATACTATTTATTATTGGCCCATGATAGATGCAGATGTAACTGCATATGTGAAAAAGTGTGACAAGTGTCAATGGCATGTTAATATGATTCATGCCCCAGTCAAGGCTCTAAAACCACTGTTAACACCATGACCATTTACTACATGGGGCTTCAACCTCACTGGGAAGATCAATCCTACCTCATCCAATGGCCATAAATGTATCCTTATTACCACCAAATATTTCACTAAGTGTGTTGAAGTTATACCCCTCACTTATGTGACTGGAAAGCAAATTTCCAATTTCATTTTCAACCATCTCATTTTATGCTATGGTATCCCTTATGACATTATATTTGATAATGGATGATCTTTTAAGAATAAAGATGTTGAAAATCTATATATTGAATATAACATCACACAACATTTCTCCATAGGATATTACCCTCAAGGTAATGGTCAAGCCAAAAAATCAAACAAAACCATAATTAACATTCTCAAAAATATTTTAAATGATGTTGGTCATGATTGGCACCTTCAGATATTTTATGCCCTTTGATCATAATGTACCAATCACCATATACCCATAGGAGTCACTCCATATTCACTTGTTTATGGTAGAGAAGCCATCCTTCCCATTGAGGTCGAGTTTCCATCTCTATGCATCTCTTTCAAACATGTCCTAAATGGCAATGACTATCATGTAGCTTGCTTGCAAGAATTAGATTTACATGATGAGAAACACTTGGATATGGTGAATAATCTCCAAGCCTATCATAACTGACTTTGAGGCCACTAAAATTGGTGTGTGAAACATAGAGAATTTGAACTCAATGATCTTTTACTTAAATAAAACCAAAATAATACCATGGCTAAAAATAATCATAAAGGTAAGTTCAAACCTAACTAGGTTGGTCCTTTCATCATTACAATAAACTTTAGAATGGGAGCATATAGGCTTACCACACCAGATGGACAAGAATTTGATGAGCCCATGAACATTATCCACATCAAGTAGTGCTATGCTTGAGTGAATTGGTGTATTGTCTATAAGGACCATTTCAAATTATATCATTTATCACTCTTCTTCTTTGTACTATACCATTTTACCATCCTATCATCCTACCAGCCTATCACTTTTACCTAGTGCTTGTCCATTTTACCATACCTTCTCATCAACCAAGTTCATTTCTCCCTACTTGGACTTATAACCTTAGTTTTATTCCATTCATTCTATGGCCACATTTAGGAAGAGGATTCAAATTCAATTTCAATAGTTGTTTCACATATTTTAGATAGAGGCAGTATTTTGGAGCAATAAGATAGTAGTTTGGTAGTTGCATCCTTCATTTCTTGTTTCATTCTCTCCCATTGTCTTGATCCTAATTATAATCTCCTATGAGAATATTAGTATCATTTATTTATGTTATTATATCCTAGTTATAACCTCCTATGGAAAAACTAGGGGCAACACTTGTTATCATGCATCGACATACCAACTAGCCATTTCATATGCCATACTATGCTTTTATACTAACTATGCCTATTCTACTTGAATTAATTCCTATACTAGTCAGATTCCTCTATTGTAAAGTGGAACTATAGTGAATTGAGTTCTTACTTTGGGATAATGTAGGTAGTGCTCAATACTTATTGAAGTTATCTTAGTCACCTTAAGCCATGTTCTCATCATTTTATGAGCAACCTAATCAACACTCTCACTATTTTGTGAGCTTAAACCATTTAATGTCTCATCATCCTCCATCAAGTTGAAATACTTAAAAATACCAAAAATATTTTTAAAATCATTTATAAAAACCAAAACATTGACCACTTCTTTTTCTTAATGGTTCTGGGAACACTTACTAAGTCACAAGCAAATCACTTCTCATTTAGTTTCCCCATCCTTTTTGGCCTTTTCTCCCATGCACTTGCCATTTTTAAAGACCATTCCTTTTATTCTATCACATCCATCATGTTTGTTTTCATCAGTTATCATTTTATTCCTATTTCACGAGAGAACTACATTAGACCTAAACCTTTTATTGGATATTACATCCATGGAACTATGTAGGTAGCATCCAATTGCCTAGTGCATATGGAGATAGGTCGACCACTCCCTTCCTTTTCTTCTATTCCCACCATATTATTTATTTGTTAAATTTGTCTCCTATTTTCTAGGGGAAAGGTTTATCCAATTTATCTCATGTTGTTTATACTAACTGTTATTTATTTCTTTGTTTGTTTGTTATTTGTGTGCCTGTTTGTTTCCTTTCAGCATTGTTTCCTTGATTCAATCTATATGCATTCATTGTGTGATTCCTCATGTGTTTATGCTTGAATCCATCCATATTTATATGTTTACATTATCATCATGGTTTTTATCGTTGGTGCATGATTTTCTCTTGAATATTGGATATCAAGAGTTAGTCCTCATGCATATTTCAGCTACATTTTCATGGTGTTCTATAATGATGCCTGCTATTAAGTGCTTCAATAAAAATCAGCTTTAAGACATCTACTCAGCAATGGTAGCATCAACATCTCATTGCTATAGGCATTCCAGTCCAATTCCAATCATATCCCAAGTAGAGTAATTAAACAACAAAATAATTTCAACCTTTGTTAGTTCATATGAGCATCTCCCTACTATTAAGTTGTTCCAATTCAGCATTACTCTCTATGTCAAGTTATCATCATCAACAAACAATCAATCATGTTTTCCATAATTAGGGTTCAATGATTATAAACACCAATGGGAAAATCATTGTACACCATCCCACCTATATTTCTCAATGATTATAACTGTCTTTGGTCAAATCATTGTGTTCTCACTAATTATACTTTTTTTGCCCAAACAGGGGCCTATTATTATCTTTTTTATCTATCCTAACTAGGGCAGATCCTTCTTCTCAATGATTATAATGGCCTTTGGGCATATCATTATCTTCTCATACCACATTGCCATTATCATGGTACAATGCTTATAACTACCTTTGGGCAAACCATTATACACCATCCCACTTGCATTCTCAGTGATTTTGAATAATTTTTAAAACTCATTGTGTTCTCACCCATCATATTCATATATTTGGTCTCCTCATTTCGCTTCTTTCTTTTGAGGGACCGTTTTCGAACCTACTTGTGTCAACCATTCCCTCAAGGGGGCATCATATAATTCATCCATTACCATTGAATTTTTAGGCATGAAGGACATTTTAATTCTTTAAGAAGACATTACTTTTCTTATATCTTGCAATGCCTTGTCAAATAGGGCCAAACTATAGACACCTAAAATTGGCCGCCAATGACCTTCGACCAAGCTTTTGACTAATTTTTTACCAAAATGCACAATTTGGCCTAAAAACACTAAAATACAATAAAATATTTAAACCTATCATATTCAAGTATCAATTTTGGCCAAAGTATCATTAAATGAGGCAAGTCAATTTATGAAATAGCTAACTTTTATCAGATCATTTCGAGTCAAAATGACATTTTCACACTTGGGTGATCTAGATTACTCTTTTTACCAAATGTATTACACAAGACATGTGCCTTTGTTATTTTATTTCGAAAACATCTTAAATGGGATAATGAATTGAAGTCATCTAACATCGTATCCTAATTTCAATCTAGTCAAATTTCAATCCAATAATATGACATTTTGATTAATTTGTGTACTAATTACCAAGATTTGCATCAAAGTTGACTAATCATGTTTAAGGATAATTAATCTAAATCAAGAGCCTAATTTATAATTTCATGGAAATTTTTGACTATGTATTTTTGAAAAATTATATTTAATATTTGCATCATCAAATGATGTCATTTCTTGGAAAGACATCCCTACGCCATAAATGCATAAAATATCTCATCAAGCCCTTCCATGCCTCTTTATCCGAAATATTTATGAATCTATTTATTGAGCATGGCCTCAAAAATTGAATGGATCCTTAGCCATGCATCTTCATCTTCAAATGGATGGTTCAGGTTCATTCTGATCAGTTTGTAAAATCTATAAATAAGAGGCCTTACCTATTGAATTTTAAGCTCGTTTAAGCCAAAGTTACCATGCCCAAATAACTTCAAGCCACATAATTATATATTTTTATTATGCCCAAATATTGAGCCAAATTCATCACAATCCATAGGTGCCAAGAGGAGATAAAGGTAGCCACACTCTCTTAACAAAGATCTCTTGATTTACAAACCAAGCAAGCCAAAGAAGGAGCCTTTCGAAGAAATCAAAAATTTACTAAAAAGTTTGTGTTTTGTGTTCACATTTCTCATTTCTTTCCATTTATAGTTGTGTTTTTCAAATGGTTTTCCCTCACTAAGTTCCCCTAGTGACTAGGCCTAGAGATGTTATGTTAGCTAGTGTGTTTCTTTCATTTTTTTTTTCATTTTAGAACTAAAATGATACTGATCATCCTCTCTTGAGTCAAATTCCTAGTATACAAGCTCATCTAGTGTTCTCTACATTGGACACCTTTACATCTCTTACAACGTATTATATATCTATGGCATTAAGGTAACTTAAAGGTATGTGTTTTTCAATTCAATCCTTTGATTTATCTTATTTTTTGTTTATTGTACTTTACATAGCATCAACATTATGTGCTATCATGTTTTATCTTGAAGCACCATCCTATATTTCACTTACATGACACATGATGAGCTTAGAGAGGGTCATATGTATACACGTAATATTTTCAAACTTTTATTGATTACTAACACTTTGTATCTTATAGGAACTTATCAAGTCTCAATTTCTCTCACTGCATGACTTAAGGGGTGCACCGAGAAAGGGGTGGGTAGACCATCTATGTTTCATAAGATTATTGTCCCTTTTTCCACTTTCCATCTACACATTTGTCTCTCAAAACCATTTACACTAAGATTATTCTTGTCAGCCCTACCTCCTCTAGTCTTTTTCCTCTTTCCATCCTCCTTTTCTTTCCTTAAAACCTTTTAGATAGTTAATTGTGTTGGGTCGACTAGGTAAACCCAATACAATTTAGGGGTATTTTACACTTTCTTGGCTTGTTAGCCTTTTGACCATCCTAGCTTAGACCTAATTATTTATTCCTAAAAACACACTAGGTCAACCCTGTACAACCAACATTTCTAGAAGCATTTAAGGCAAGATCCACCTATATATACAAGTTGATTTCCCACCATTTCATAATAGAATAATTATTAGTGAATAAGTACGAGTGAACATCTACTTATTGACCATTTTACTTGATGAATAAAGCTTAGGGTTCCATAATTTCTTTGGAGATATGAATCTTATCTTATAGATAAGTCTTTTGATGCTTAGATAAGTTGTATAGCCTAGAGATGATTTATGTTGGTTATCCTTACATACCATGACAATCTCTTGTAAATCACTTTGGCCAAGGGAGAGATTGAGGCTCCATAGGTTCATCTTCAAACGTAAGTATTCCTAACTTTATTTATCCTTTGTAAGAGTAAATAGATAATGCATTTGTATTCTTCTCCCATGTATTAAGATTTTGTATACATGATGTGAGTATATGTCTTCTAATACATGTTTAATTTAGTTTGTTTTATTGTTTATAACCCCCACTTTATTTCACAATCTTTGGTGTGCACTAGATTAGATTTACTTTCGTGTTATTAGAATAAGTAAAATTATTTAAATCTTAGGACTCCATTAGGGTTGTTGTGTGATTATATTATACTGTAAGCTTTGAAACCCTTCGTAGCATGATATGTTGTGACAAGTAATCTCCTAATTTGGTATAGCAGATCCCGTCATGATGTCACTTAATAAGTGTATCCCCAATTGAAAGTGTAGGTATGCTCTATCTTCTCTGAACTAGGATTGATTTATAAACATGATACATTTTCGATTGCATACAACATATTTGTATAAATTATCTTTCATATATTTTTAATTTTATTAATATAAAAAATTAAATTAAATATTGAAATTTAAATACGGTAATATACATATCTCATTATAAAATAAATTATGCTACATAATTTTACAAAATTTAAAATTATCTAAAAATAGTAACTAAGCATACAAATATGGAAATATCCCTAAAATATATTTTTATGTTGATTATTTAGGTTGAATATAGCTAAATAATACTTAAAAGTCCATATGTACTATGTCATTAATTAATTTTAGAATATAAACTATGTTGGGACTAGTCTGCAAGAGGAGGATAGGGCTGCATTATGGCCTTGTCTATTGACTGTGACCATGTCCTAGCTGATTATGCACCTAGTTTATTTATTTGTGTCTATGAAAATGTCAAGGAGGGTTTTCTCATTAATTTTATGTGCTTATATGCCATGTGTAAAATTTAAGAAACACAAACACTTGTTCCTTCATAACAAACATAATAGATATGAAATGCAAAATAGGGGAAATGAGTAAGTGGAATAATTGAGCTATCCATAGAAACTATGACATAATATGAGTGTTATTTACATATTATAAATGGGCCTTAGGATAATAAAGTTCTCATTCCTAGGGTGATTATGTGATTTATGATTGTAAAATATATGATTTTAGCTAGAATATTGATTGAAATGCTTAATAGTGGATGCCCTTAACCTAAATTAAAATATATTCAAACTCGGTATATGACTATTATATTGAATCATAATTGAAATTGGAATAAATAATTCTCTTTTTCTCATGTGCAGTAGAAATTCCAAGTAATTTTTAGATGTGTTTAGATAAACTTTGACTTGTTTATATAGTGGAATATTTAAAATATATTTGCTAACCAACTTTACAAAAGGCATAGGAGATCCCTTGTGAAATGTTTCAATTTTAAAATGTAATCATTATATAACATGGAACAAGTCTAGACTAGTGGACAAGGCCATAATTTATCCCTTTCTAACCTAGGATGGACTTGTTTTAGAAGGATAATGACTATTGAGAAAGGCCTAACATGAACTTTTAAGTTAATTAGGGAAGAGTAGGGGTAAAATAGGGATACATGTATGATATTTTATATGTTTTTAAGATAATAGAGGATCTCTTATAGATTATGAGTTACTAAAATGATCAATGGACCAAGTAAGGTACGGATGCCAATATTAAATATTTTCAAGCACTTGATGTTTAATTTTATATATCTACATCTTCCCTCACTTTATTCTAGTGATTAAGAAAAATTATATTACTAGAGTAAAGTAGATGCAAACCTAAATGTGTATACACACTTTATATTTTGATGTAATATCGATTGTTCAATATTTCTTAATATAAAACATACAACAATGCAACTAAAATTAGTTATTGTCCATATTTGGAATTTGAAAATATGAAAGTTGTAATTTAAATTTTAAAAAGAGAGTGAAGAAATTATACAACTAAAATGGTATGAAGTAAAATGAAACAAACTCAATTTTTTTTAAGTTCTCTTTTATAGTACACAACAGGACATCAAAAGGCCCTACTACATAAAAATTAATGCAATGCAATATAACTTAACAAAATCTACGAGAAGTACTAGCAATCCACTACTAGAATCTCAATTGTCCTAAATCGATAAGGCTATGATCAACCAAAATGAAATTAAGCATATCAAAGGATATTCAAATAGCCAATTACTATAAAAGCAAATGAGATACGATAGAAATGCAATACTTAAGTGCACCAAGGTCTAATGACCCAACATAAAGGTCCATTTCATTAATCTTGTTTAGGCAAATCTTGTCACATCATGAGATCAGTGAGTGGAAATCTATAATCCACTACTAAAACTAACACGACAAAAAATAAAAGATCCAAAACCTTTAGGAAACATTATGTCTTTGTTCCATTAATTGATGAAGGCCACACACATAGGATGTAATTCCATGTATAAGAAGTGTACTTATTAAGCTAGATGATACAGCATGCACTTAGCTCAAGGTGGATGACATCACACTAAAGAGCATCCTAATAATTAAGCATATAATTGGAATTGATAAATCAAGTACTCTTCATGGTATAGGAATACCATCTTGTAATCCAACCAAAGAGGTATAAACCTAAATGTTGTTTACTTATTCTTTAGTTATCATATCATGTTATTATATAAACATAGACATTCATGCCATCCAATTAGTATGTCTATGACCATGCAAGAGTTCATTACTTAATTCATCTCAAACATTAACTTAAGTGTTTATTAAGGAAGATTATGTTTTAGTAATGCATTGCCAAGGTGGACTATTTAATCATATAACCAAGTGTAATCAATATGGTTTACATAGTTTGTTAAATCTTTATCCCAATTATAGGATTATTTATTTATTTAGTGAACACATATAAGGTATACAAATAATTCTATCACAAGGATAAACTTTTAATTCTAAGCACACATCCATTAAAACCAACATTTAACTATCCATGAAGGTATTAATGATAATATTAGTAACTTTATATTAATCAAGAGTTACATTATAATTAGTTGAAATAATAGACTTCTTGAAAACTTATCATATAGTTCAATCACTACCACACTGTGAGTGGGATAATCAATAATCCATAATGTGGGCCCACAGAAGAAGATATTTAATCTAGGTTACTTCATTGATTAATCAATAGAAGTAATATTACTTAAAATGAAATTATGACCAATATACATTCATTTATATAATATATTAATGAGACCATATTACTTTAAATCACCAAGGGACTATTTGTGTAATCTATTTGTAGAGTAAAAAATAATCTACATTTCATATTTGATTTTTATTCGCATGATCCAAATCACTATCCCTAAACACTTTGATTCAAGACATCAAAGCTTTTGACTTAGAGCGCAGGCTCAAATTTCTTTTTGCTCAATTTTGTCTAAGTGTCAAAATCGAGCAAAACCTGCCAAGTGTCATTTTCTGAGGTACTTTTCATAATTTCAATAAAGCTATGGAACATGCCATGTGTCCCATAGTAAACTCAGCAGACCACAAAAAGTGTCAGCATCCACATCTCATATGCATTTCAAAGGTTTCTTTCCAACAAGCTAAGTATCAAGATTAGGCGGAGGTCACCAAGTGGCAATCGTGGAAGGTTCCAATTTGCTTTTCTAAAAGTGATGGAAGACACCATGTATCTAACCTAAAGAGAGTGGAAGCCACCACATGTCAACCTTTGAATTATCTTCATTTTGTTTCCTTGATATAGTAAAGACTGTGGTGGGTCTCAGGGTTTATTTCTGAAGCAAGCGGAAGCTGCCAAGTGTCATCCACATAAACATGAAATGAGGCCTGATTATTTCTATAATATAAATAGAGTGAAATAGAGACCACCACGTGTCACCTTTCGTAGGTTTCTCAAAAGGTAGCTAAAAGTAGTGAAGATCACCACATATCCCTAGTTAAGTAAAGCAGAGATTGTCACGTGTCCTTTGTTGAGGCAAGTGGAAATCGCCACCTATCCTTGTGCCTTTTTAAAGTTGCTCGGGTGAGAAACATTATGGGTCTTATTTTTTGTTAATTTTTTAAAGTTTTGAAGAAGCGGATTGCGACAAGTGTCAAAGGTGGAACACTCCTGAGCAAAGACACAAAAAGAGTATAAGTTACGTGGAAAGTGCCATGTGTCTTTAGTAAGTGTTGTGAAACACGTCAGGTGTTATTTTCTAGTGCATCATAAACAAAGAGAAGGTTTTCAAAAGGAAAAGGGGAATTAGCTAAGCATCCTCTTCCATTTAATAGAAGGGAGTGTCCTGTGATCTATTTTAGACAATGAACTACCGAAAGACAGAGCATTTCAAAATCTAATAAATATCTTCTGTTAGACACTTCTAGTTTGGTTAGATTTCAGTTGGGCCGTTAGATTGGGAACACACAGACAATCTGGAGTGAATCCAAGGCTATAAATAGGGGTGCAGAGATCACCAGAATAGGAGGAGAATCATAATTAGAGAGAATTTTTTGAGAGAATTATTGTCAAGAGTTTTAGACTTTCTAGAGTTGTGATTAGCAATATAATTTTCCTTTATTCTATTTTCTTAAGTTGGAAAGTTTATGTAACTGTGCATGTTTCTACGCCTCTTATGTGACTAGGGAATTAATAAGAAGATTGAATCTTGTGCCTTTGTTGATATTTTTTGTGTCATTGCAAAAGTAGTCTAAGATGTGTTGTCAAGAGTTTTAGACTTTCTAGAGCTGTGATTAGGAATATCATTTGCCTTTGTTCTATTTTCCTAAGTTATAATGTTTATGTAATTGTGCATGTTTCTATGCCTCTTATGTGACTAGATAATAAATAAGAAGATTGAATCCTGTGCCTTTGTTGATATTTTTTGTGTCACTGCAAAAGCAGTCTAAGCTGTGAGCCTTTGTTTCTATTGTTTTCATCTTTTACATTGATTATGCCTTGTTTGCTCTTAAATGTAATTGAATCTTACATATAGTTTCACTATGCTCAAATTAACAGTTGAATTACATTTAGGTGCATTGCCATAGTTATATTTTCTTTCTTTGCATTTGTGTTGCTATTAAAATTCCTATCCCTTTTCCCAGTATACACTCAATATAAAGAAGAGAGCAGCTTCTTAAAAATTTGGAGGTTGTTTCAAGTCGCAAGTTACACAACTTGAAACTTCCCATTATTTGTGTTAGAAACAAGCACAATTTTAACCATCAATAATTTTTGGCATGCCCGGTGGGACACTATATTGACATTTCTTTCAAGATCATATGAACCAGAGAGCTATGAGGAGTCAAAGCTGTAGACCAGTAACCAGATCTCAGTCTGCTATAAATCTAGGTATTCTTTTGCCACCTTTGGTAACTAGTCCTAGAAGAAGAGTCAACCATTTTATACCAATACCAAGAGCAAATATGGGAGCCCCTATAGCCCCAAGAAATTATGCAAGTTGGAACACTAGTAGTCCTTTGATTCTCCCAATACCACCAGCCACTTGGGACCCTATCCCAGTGAATGCCCTAAAAGATTTGCCCAAATTCAGTGGGCAAGACTTCAAAACACCTGAAGAACATCTACAAGATGTATCAGATGTATGTGTTATACATGTGGTCACACAGCAAAATGTGGCTATAATATTATTAGCAGCTTCTTTTAAATGGATGGCTCTGGAATGGTACCGATCCCTGACTCCAAACACAATATCTTCATGGGATCAACTTGGAGATCTTTTCTTTACAAGATTTGAAGAAAAAGGTGATAAGTCTTCTCTGTTGCACCAATTGATTACTATTCAAAGAGCACCATAGGAAGAAATGACTGACTTTATTTTTAGATTTCAAAAAACTTAGGAAAGAATCCCTGCTACAGCTAAACCATTACCAGGTATGGCTATAGTATTTTATCTTAAGGCTTTAAATTTAGATATATCTGTTATGATTCAATCACTTGGAGGTCATACTCTGCCAAAGGCTTATGATTATGTGGTCAGAACTAAAAATAATTTGATAGATGCTAGAAAGTTGCCACCAAGGCCTCCCATGCCCATGTTTCTAGAGAGTTCCTTACCATTACCTCAAAAATCCCCTAAATCCATAGCCCCACCTGTGTCTATGTACACATATCCTCAACCACCAACTAAAGAAATTGTCCCTGCCCAGTCATCTGAGCTGGATGATATCAAGAATATCTTGAGGAAATTTTCTAATGAGTTGATTAATATAAAAAGATAGTAGAATACTT
Source organism: Torreya grandis (assembly GCA_037957365.1). Classification (NCBI taxonomy): domain Eukaryota; kingdom Viridiplantae; phylum Streptophyta; class Pinopsida; order Cupressales; family Taxaceae; genus Torreya; species Torreya grandis. Next base: position 319,131 of record JARHVA010008924.1, on the reverse strand, counting down.
ACCCTAAACCCCAATACCAAGGCTATCAAGGAAATAGATTTCCATCACAGCCAAACCAATATCAGGGTCCTCTAAGGAAAAATAACCCTTAGCCAGGAAACCAATTAGTTGTAGTCCCTACTTCCTCACAGACTATTCCTCCCAATTCAAATAGGGAGATTGTTCCAGGGCAAAATAATTATGCAGATGTTACCAATGCCTGGTGTTTCCCTTGCAATAATGCTCATATGCCTAGAGATTGTCCCATGGGTAATCTACAACAAAAGGTGATAGAGCAAAGAAGAATGGATGGACAATTTGAAGGTACTAGTGATAATCAAGCCTACCAATCTTTTGGTATGCAAAATTCAGTCTTAATGTCTCAGATGCAAGGGATGTCTTTGAAACAAGAAGAATAAATAGCCCTAGAATATAGTTTGTTCTCATAGGTTAAAGATGAAGAATCAGTATTCCTGAATGAAGTTTCTGCTTCCAAGAAGCCAGTGGTGCAATCAAACTACTATACTACATCAAAGAGAAGAATGTTGGAACAGCCTGAAGTTGTAAACAATGAAGTTATGAAAAATACTCTATTTCAAGGTCATCAAAGCATATAAATTAGACAAGAAGTGCTTCAGCTAGTGTAGAATCACGTAGTTCTTGGACAAATTCAAGAAAAGGCAAGGTATCCTTGTTTTCCAAGAATTCAAACTTTGGGACCAATGAATGTGGTGGATCAGCTAGAGATGACTCCAGCACAAGTATCAATTTGGGGCATATTAGCTATTCCTAAACAAAGGACACTATTACAAGAAGCTCTTCAAGGCCAAGCAATGCCCAAATGTATTAGTATCAAAGGACTTGCTGATAAAGAAAAGCTCAAGGACACAGTTCCTCTGAAGACAACAACATTTGTGAATAATGCAGTAGAGCTAAGTAAATCCAAACTAAAGCCTTTCTATTTGAGTCTGATAGTTGGAAATAAACTCTTGCATAATGCATTGATAGATTTAGGGGCTAGTACTACAGTCATGCCCAAGCAAATAGCTGATGCTCTAAAAATAAAATATGAACCACTTTTTAAAGGAGTTATGCAACTAGATGGCAAAACAATACAAATAGTAGGGAGAATTAGACAACTCCCATTACAATTATATACTTTTCCAAATATAATTGTAAATCAAGATGTAGTAGTTATAGATATACCTCCTGTATTTGGCCTATATTTATCAAGAGATTTTATAGCCAAGATAGGAGGAGATATGTCTCTTGACTGGTCTCACTTAATTCTAAGAACTAAATATGGTTCAAAGATGAAAATTCCATCTGAACCATTATCAAAGGATCACATCACCAATGAAAAAATATCAAAATTAGAGGTGGATCATGCTATGATAAATAAGGAAGAAAGGGTTTTTTGTTGAAAAGTTAGGTGACTAGACTAAACATGATCAAGAAAAAAAATAACCAGTTGTTAGCTATAATGCAAAGTGACCCATATGAAAATTATGACTCTACTGGTCTAAGCACTTATTTTTATTTTGATGAAGACCATGAAATCTCAAATGTTTTAAGGGAAGAAATGCCAATTGATCAAGAATCTAAAAAAGATTTAGAAATTTGGACCTTAAATTGTGATGGGGCTAGAAGTAAAAATGGTGCTGGAGTAGGAATTTGTCTTACTGCTCCAAATGGTGAAAAAAATTTAAGGGCTATCCATTTTCAATTTACTTGTACTAATAATGATGTTGAGTATGAATCTTTAGTACATGGGCTCCTGTTAGCCAAGAAAAAGGGGATAAAGAATCTAGTAGTAAAAGGAGATTTAGAACTAGTAGTAAAGCAAATTAGAGAAAATGCAATAGCAAAGAATGTAAGGATGAAATCTTATAAGCACAGAATTTGGGACTTAATAGAAGATTTTGAAGCTTTTAATATTGAAGTAGTTCCCAGGATTCAAAATTCTAAAGCTGATAGGATGGCACAGATTGGTTCACAGTTTGATCTAGCAACTGGCCTATTAGTTAACAATGAGTCAATAAAGGTTATAGTAAGGCCAACTATCCCATATAATGATGAGAATTGGCAAGTATTTGAGAATGATTTTCAAGTACTCTCATTCTTGCAACAATCAAGGGAATTTGCCGATCAATTGCAACCAAAGATTGAAGAGGCATATGGAGATCAAATTATACAATTAAAAAATAATAAGCTTCCCAAAGGTTTATTCACTTTAGAGAACCTTTTTGATCCAGAAGATGTAAGCCTGAATAAGAAAAGGCTCCAAGCAAACAAAGCAGATTATTCTAAAATAGAGGTGAGTGAAGGGAAAAAATTAAAAGTTGGAAATTTTGTAACTCAAGCAGAAAAGGAAAGGCTAATTGAATTATGCAAAAAATATGACAGAGTCATCACCTGGAGCTATGAAGACCTTCATGGATATAATAGAGACATTATTCAGCATAAAATAGAACTGACTGAAGGATCTAAGCCTGTCAAATAGAAACAGAGGCCAGTGAATCCAAGGATTGAGCCTCTAATGGTGGATGAGTTGCAGAAACTTTTAGATTCTAAAATAATTTTTCCAATCAAACACTCAACCTGGGTATCAAATCTAGTACCAGTTAGGAAAAATAATGGTGATATAAGACATTGTGTGGATTTTAGAGACCTAAATAGAGCGTCTCTGAAAGATCACTATCCCTTACCCTCCATGGAATAGATTTTACAGACTGTGGCTAGATCTGAGAGGTTTTCTTTGCTAGATGGTTTCTCTGGATACAATCAGATTTGGTTGGCTAATGAAGACCAATACAGACTGCTTTTACTACTAAATGGGGAACATTTGCATATGCTAAGATGCCATTTGGCCTGTCAAATGTTGGGGCCACTTTTCAAAGAGCTATGGATGTAGCATTTGGGGAACTTATAAATAAAATCATCTTGATTTATCTTGATGATCTTTCTATTTTTTCAAAGAATGTTGTTGATCATTTTGATCATTTAGAATCTATGTTTAAAAAATGCCAAGAATTTGGAATATCCTTGAATCCTAAGAAATGTATCTTTGTTGTCCCTCATGGCAAATTATTGGGACATATAGTATTTAAAGAAGGAGTCTCCATAGACCCAGAAAGAGTGGCAGCTATAATGAACTTACCTCTTCCAGTAAATAAGAAAGCAATTCAATATTTCTTGGGAAAGACTAATTTTGTCAGTCATTTCATATCTGACTTTGCAGGCTTAGTAAGACTAGTGACACTCTTGCTAAAAAAAAGACTTGATTTTAAAGTGGACTACGGAAGGAAGGCAAGCCTTTGAAGAAGTCAAGAAAGCTATCTCAACAGCTCCAGTACTCAGAAACCCAAACTTTTCTAAGCCTTTTGTAATGTATGTATATGGAGGAGAGCTCAGTATTGCTGTTGTCTTAACATAGAAGGATGATAGACAAGAGGGAGAGCATCCAATAGCCTTTTTCTCAAGGATTCTTAGGGAATATGAAACCAGATATAACATTATGGAAAAACAAGCATATGTTATGGTAAAATCCCTCCAAAAATTTAGGCATATAGTATCAGGAAGTAAAATTTTGATACTTGTAGTTCATCCAAGTGTCAGAGAATACATCATGGAGGGTGAAATTACTGAAAAAATAGCAAACTAGATAACTAAGATCCTTGAATATGATGTAGAGGTCAAACCCACTATGTTAGTCGGAGGTAGGGGTTTGTGCCAATATATGACTCAAGAGCTTGAAAAGATGATACCTGAAGAGACAAATTCAGAAACAAAAGAAGAAATTGTATTAAGGATACAAGAAGTTGATCAGGAATCTTGGGTCACAAGCAAGATTCATTTTATGAAAAATGGGATTTACCCAAGGGAACTCCCTCCAAATAAGAGAAGATACTATAGGATGCAAGGATTTCATTTTGTTTTAATTGAATAGGTTCTTTTTAGAAGAAATTTTGATGGCAAATTGTTAAGATGTGTAGAAAAGGTTCAGGCTAAGAAAATACTACATGAGATGCATCATGGAGTATCAGGTGGACATTTTTCTACAAAGACCACATTTATAAAGATAAGTGAAGTAGGTTATTTTTGGCCTACTTTATTTACAGATTTTTATCATCTGGTTAAAAAATGTCAATCCTGTCAATATTACGTGGGGATGAGAAGGAATGTAGCAATGCCTCTTAGTCCTATAATTGTAGATGAACCTTTTGCTCAATGGGGTCTTGACTTCACTGGAATGATAAATCTAATGTCTAGTATGGGTCACAAATGGACCTTAACAGCCATAGATTATTTCACTAGATGGACTAAGGTAGTGCCACTCAAAGAAGCAATAGAAAATGTGATCTTAGATTTTCTAGGGAGTATCACTACTCATTTTGGGGCTCCTCGCACCATAGTTTCATATAATGCTAAAGCATTTTTAGGGTCTAAAGTATCTGAATTTGCATTAGAGCATGGAATATATCTAAAAAATTCTTCTAATTATTACCCTTAGGGTAATGGTTTGGCAGAATCAACTAATAAGAACCTGATTAGACTCATCAAAAGAATAGGGGCGATCATCACAAAGAGTGGCATAAAGTGCTTAATTTAGCACTGTGGGCTGATAGAATCACGCCTAAATAGGTGATCAAAATGTCCTCATATGAATTGGTCTATGGAAAGCCTACTGTAATACCTCTTAGCTTGAAAATTCCTACTCTCCAACTGATCAAATAGATTCAAATTGAGGAAAATGGCCCCATGCAAGTCAGACTCATAGAACTTATACAAGTTCAAGAAAAGAGGGATGTAGCACATGATTCATTGGTAAAACATTAGAAAGTAGTTAAAGACTCTTTTGATAAAAGAACTTCAAATCCCCATTTTGAAACAGGCTCAATTGTTTTGAAATGGGATGCAAGAGCTGTTAAGCCAGGTCAACACACTAAATTTGAAGCATTATAGACTCATCCTTATAAAATTCATGTGTGTAAACAAAAATATTCATTTGAGATAGAAATGATGGAAGGTGAACCTGAAGAGATTCCTGTGAATGGAATCTATTTGAAACATTTTAGTTAAATTGTGTTTTTTTAGTGATTTTTGATCATGCAGGAGTTGTAGATTCTTTTTTAGCGGGCTCAAAGTCCTTGGGGTTGCCAATAACTGTAGAGTAAAAAATACTCTACATTTCATATTTGATTTTTAGTTTCATGATCCAAATCGCTATCCCTAAACACTTTGATTCGAGATATCGAAGCTTCTACCTCAGAGTGCGGGCTCAAATTTTTTTTGCTCAATTTTGTCTATGTGTCAAAATCAAATGAAAGCTGTTAAGTGTCATTTTCTAAGGTACTTTTCATAATTTCAATAAGGTTGTGGAATGTGCCATGTGTCCCATAGTAAACTTAGTGGAGCACAAAAAGTGTCAGCATCCATGTCTCATATGCATTTCAAAGGTTTCTTTCCAACAAGCTAAGTATCAAGATCGGGCAGAGGTCACCAAGTGGCAATTGCAGAAGGTTCCAATTTGCTTTTATAAAAGTGACGGAAGACACCATGCATCTCACCTGAAGGGAGTGGAAGCCACCATGTGTCAACCTCAGAATTATCTTCATTTTGTTTCCCCGATATATTAAAGACTATGGTAGGTCTCAGGTTTTGTTTCTGAAGTAAGCAGAAGCCACCAAGTGCCACTGTCCATGAAAATATGAAATGAGGCTCGATTATGTCTATAATATAAATAGAGCAACATGGAGACCACCACGTGTCACCTTTCGCAAGTTTCTCAAAAGGTAGCTAAAAGTAGTGGAGATCGCCACATGTCCCCAGTTAAGTAAAGTAGAGATTGCCATGTGTCCTTTGTTGAGGCAAATGGAAATCGCCACTTGTCCCTATGCCTTTTTAAAGTTGCTCGGGTGAGAAACAATGTGGGTCTTATTTTTTGTTAATTTTTTAATGTTTTGAAGAAGCAGATTGCAATAGGTGTCAAAGGTGGAACACTCCTGAGCAAAGACACAAAAAGAGTATAAGTTATGCGAAAAGTGTCGTGTGTCTTCGGTAAGTGCTACAAAACACGCTAGGTGTCATTTTCTAGTGCATCATAAATAAATAGAAGGTTTTCAAAAGGAAAAAGGGAATCAGCTTAGTGTCCTCTTCCATTTAATAGAAGAGAGTGTCCTGCGATCTGTTTCAACCAATGAACTGCTAGAAGACAAAGTGTTTCAGAATCTAAGAAATATCTTCTGTTAGACACTTCTAGTTCAGTTAGATTTCAGTTGGGCCATTAGATTGGGAAAACATAGACAATCTGGAGTGAATCCAAGGTTATAAATAGGGGTGCAGAGATCATCAGAATAGGTGGAGAAATAGAATTAGAGAGAATTTTTTGAGAGAATTATTGTCAAGAGTTTTAGACTTTCTAGAGCTATGACTAGGAATATCATTTGCCTTTATTCTATTTTCTTAAGTTGGAAAGTTTATGTAACTGTGCATGTTTTTGTGCCTCTTATGTGATTGGAGAATTAATAAGAAGATTGAATCCTGTGCCTTTGTTGATATTTTATGTGTCATGGCAAAAGTAGTCTAAGCTATGTTGTCAAGAGTTTTAGACTTTCTAGAGCTGTGATTAGGAATATCATTTTCCTTTGTTCTATTTTCTTAAGTTGGAAATTTTATGTAACTTTGCATGTTTCTATGCCTCTTATGTGACTGGAGAATAAATAAGAAGATTGAATCCTGTGCCTTTGTTGATATTTTCTGTGTCACTGCAAAAGCAGTCTAAGCTGTGAGCCTTTGTTTCTATTGTTTTCATCTTTTACATTGATCATGCCTTGTTTTCTCTTAAATGTAATTGTATCTTACATATAGTTTCATTGTGCTCAGGTTAAGGGTTGAATTACATTTAGGTGCATCGCCATAGTTAGATTTTCTTTCTTTGCATTTGTGTTTCTATTACAATTCCTATCCCTTTTCCCAATATACACTCGATATAAAGAAGAGACCAGCTTCTTAAAAATTTGGAGGTTGTTTCAAGTTGCAAGTCCCACAATTTTGAAACTTCCCATTGTTGGTGTTAGAAACAAGCAAAATTTTAACCATCAACACTATTTGCTACATGTTATTTTCAGCCAAGATTATAAACCTATTAAGAACATGTGTTCAGTAACAATGGCAGAATTAAGGGATGTCTTATATCACTATGCTATAGACATAAATAAATGGTAAGTCCACATACTAGATAGACATTCCATGCCATGAGAATGTCACCAAATAAAATTCATCATGAAATCCATGTAAAAATATACATAATTCCACCAAGGAGATTTATAACCTCTAAATGATTATAGCATACCATAAGATAACACTATCTTATTTTCATATAATTCAAATTTTAAAAAACTATAGTTACAGCTATTCCAATAATAATCTTATTATAAATTTTTTCTTACTTAAAATCAATAGGTAAATCACTAAGTCATGTACATATCACAATATATAAAGATCAAGTATAAAATTATGCATTATGATTCCACTACTGCTAAAATGGTACATAGAACCTAATACAATGCATATCAAAGGAGTAAACATAGTTGGTTAAATGTATAAGAACTAAACAACTATCATCAAGAATGCATCCAATGTCAACATCATACCCAATAATGTTCTTTTTCTAACATAACAATATTAGAAAATTGCATAAGATAATAAGATGTACTACAACATAAAAATGGGTAATCAACTGTAATCCATCATTCCAGCATCATATGTCAACAGGCATGGGTGAGAGACAAGCCAACATATGAATTCTAGGTGCATCAACAAATAAGGATGAACACTACAAGGAGGACACTCCTTAAAACTAGCCTTATCAACCCAACCATAAGTGGCCCTTACCACCCTAACCATCATCTTGGTGGATTGTTTCTACAACCAAATACTTGGGAGAGGTAAGAGGTATACACATACTATTGATCCACTAGTAAAAACTTATAAAACAATCAATAATGACAAAAGAAATAATTTAGAAAACATAAAACCATAACACTTAGCCAAACCATGGGCCTGAGTAATTCCCAATGCATACATTAGATTTTTATAGGTGATGATTTACAATGTAAATTAAGGTCTATTATATCCAATTCATAATATCGAGGGTTTTTATAGGGTCTAATGCTCAGTCTAAGAGGCTTATCTGATTGTAAAATAATTAAACACAAGGAAACCAACTCCCAATAACCACATAACTCAAGTGAGCTAAAAAGATGAAAGTATAATGTTCATTAACAAGTTATAAGTTAGTTTGGCTTTAACATAGCTAGGTAAATACAACATTATTTCCTTCAATTATTTAAACAAATCTGTATACTATATGGAAAAATGACCTCATTCAATAAAAATAGAATAACCTAAATAACAGTCCTAGACTAGTCATTTCAACCCAACTAGCTTGAGGAAAAACTCACTCTAACCACAGGCATATAATAGAGGTTTAAAATCAGGAGGGTAAATCCATAATTATTCAAAACCATGGCTTAAAAATAAAAAAAGAGATATTCATAGCATGGTCATGGTGTCAAAGTGATAGCCAAGGGTTATAGAAGCATGGGTAGAATCATATATCCTAAAATATCGAAGCTTCATCAAAATCGATGCTCTTTTACATATGATATTTATTATACAAGCAAAATTAGAACTGCATGAAAGGAAAATGTTAGAGTTTTAGGGGGAAAAGTCTTTATAAAAATCTATGTGGAAACATAATGAGCATGAATATAGTCACATAAAGGGAAGGCCCCAAGTTTCAAATAATCTATCCCCATAACATATGGTTTTTAGCCAAACATTATCAATATGCAATAGACCCAAAATAATGAACCCAAAAAGGGGCATTAAATTCTAGTGTTACTAGGATGTTAGATGGGGAGGAAGGGCGAGAGCTGCAACTCACTGAGAAGCTAGGGCAGTCATGCCCTAGCTTTGAGATGCTTTTTATGTAGCTATGCAGGTGTGGTGTAGTCCAGGAGCAAGAGGAGGAAGCATAGGGAGTATGTTGGTTTAGTAGAAACAATTTAAAATAGCTGAAACAGAATAAACATAAGGGGGAAAGAAGCATGGGGAGGCATTGCAATGGAACAACTGGAACAAAATAAACTAAAAGGGGAAAGAAGTTTCAATGATGTGGTAGGCAAAGGATCTCAGGGACAAGAAGCCAGATTGAAGGAAGTGTCAGTATCCAATCAGTATATAGGGGCACAAGACATTGGCTCGATTGGAGGATCAAGAATCAATAAGGTAAACGGGTGCCTGGAACACTCCAATGAAAGGCCTAAGCTAGTAATTTCATTTGACATGATAGCGGAAGATGTGGAGTATTACTCCAAACATTCTTTGTACTACAAATTCTTGGGGATGAAAGTATCTCTCCCTTTCCTGGAGAATTGGGCTCATAGGGTATGGGAGCTGGCAGGAGAGATGGAATTGGTGTTGCTAGCAAATAGCTTTTTTATGGTTACTTTCAATTGTCTCAAGGATAGAAACTAGGTGTTCGAAGGAGGACCATACTTTTATAACTAGGCTGGTCTCTTCATGAAACCATGTCAAGCTGGTTTTAACCCCACAGAGGAGCTTCCTAACAGAGTTCCAGTGTGGGTCCGCCTGCCATGAATGCCAATTGAATGTTACTGGGAGGATGTTCTGCTAATGTTAGCTTCCTTAATAGGAAAATCGGTGGGAGCATCTTCACAAATGCTTGGCAAGAGAATTATGACATATGCAAGAATTTGTGTAGAAATTGACCTGAGTAGGCCATTGCCTAATGCGGCAGAAATGTGTGCAAGATCATACTCGTGGGTACAATAATTAGATTATGAAACTTTGCCCTTTAGATGCCGTCTATGTCATGAGTATGGCCATTTGGTTAGAAGGTGCCTAAAGAATAAACTAGAGGAGCAACAGCCATCTCCTTCGCCTCTCTTGAACAGGGCAGTGACTGAGGATAAAGGAAAGAAGACTGGAAGTGGGGTGGTAAGGATTCAGAAGGTTTCATGCAGGTTAAAACTAGGGGCAAAAATAGAGGATACAAGAGAACATTTATGGAGTGATAAGGGGAGGACTCATATAACAGATTTGAGATGTTGGAAGAATTGGGACAACAAGAGGTTAATTCGGGTATAGTTATTGGAGAGGAGCGGATGGAGGAGTATGAAAATGCTACAAATGTCATGCCACTTCCTCTAAGGAAAATAGCAAAAGCTCCCTTACCAATGAACTTGGATCGATAGGGGGGAGCGCTGAACTTGGTAGAGGTAACAGAGGAAAGGATACAAGGTGCAGAGGCTAGGGAAAAGGCACCACAGGTAGGGAAAGTGGCTGAAAAGCAAGGGAAAGCTCTGCCCTGCCTGGGGATTCTTCAAAAAGAAAGCAAGAAGGGAGATTTATAATAAAGTGTGAAGGTGGGAAGGAGAAAGGACATGGATAGAATTAAGATGATTGGAGAGAATTTAGTTGAATCAGGGTTAGTTAGGACCTTAGATGCACACTTTCTACCTCCCTCGAAATGATTGTGATATCATGGAATGTGAGGGGCCTGAATAGCAGCCCCAGACAAAAAGCTATTATTGAATTAGTCAGAAGTCAACATCTAGATATTCTTTTTCTTCAAGAGACCAAAGTGACAGTCGAGTACATGATGGATATTGCCCCAAGGATATGGGGACAAGGGTTATGCCAATGCATTGGGGCCCATGGGATAGTAGGAGGCTTGGCGTGCTTCTAGAATCCAAGTAAGGTTAAACCAGTGCTATGGATGGCATTCAAATCATCATTATCCGTGGTCACCTTATGTACAAATTTAGGGGAGTATGTACTTCTGTCGAATGTCAATGCCCCCAATGATTTTCAAGGTAAGATTTTTGTTTGGAATAACATTAAGCTGGTCCATAAAGAGTTCCCTTATGTGCCATGGATTTTAGCTGGAGATTTTAACGTGATTCTAGACCTCTCAAAAAAAATGGGTGGAAACACCAGACAGAAGCTGTCTTCTTTTCTTCTTAGGGACAGGATTTTAGAATTAAATTTGGTCGACATCAAACCAAGTAATGGCCGATTCACTTGGAATAACAGAAGGCTAGGTAACGACTACATAGCAAAGCATATAGATAGATTTTTGGCATCCTATTTTTGGGTGGGTGGTAGGTGGATGCTCAGCTTTGAGATTCTAAATTGGCGGAGCTTGAATCATTAGCCAATCAAACTGGAAATCTCTTCAGCTATCAAGCAACAGAAACCACCCTTCAAATTTTAGATTATGTGGCTGTGAGACCAGGACTTGTATGGACGTATCACTAAATGGTGGAGAGATGGTCGACCAGCGGCTGGGATAGCTATGTATGTGTTTGCTAAACTCCTCCAATTCGTTAAATACCAACTTCAAAGATGGAATAGGCACAGCTTCGAGAACATCTTCCAGGAGAAGAAGAGGGCACAAGAAGAGTTAAATGACATTACCAGATTGATTAGGGATGAGGGCCTGACAGAGTCTTTGCTAAAAGAGGAAGCAAGGGTGGTCAAAACCTTGGAGGAGTGGGAATTGAGAGAGGAAATTTTTTGGAAACAAAAAACCAGGATCTATTGGCTGCAGGAAGGGGACAGAAACACCACATTCTTCTTCAATTTGGTCAAATCCAAGCGTCATGGAAATGTTATCAATTCTCTAGTTACAGAAAGAGGTGAGATAGTCTCTTCAACTAGAGAAATATGTGATGAGGCAGAACCGTATTTCAGTGCCTTCTTTCAGGAAGAAGGGCTGAGGGATGAGGTTGTAGAGGGTTTGATCCTATCCTATATTCCCTCTATTGTGTCTCACGACATGAAGGAAAAGTTGAGAAGACCTATAACGGAGGAGGAACTAAGGAAAGTTGTCTTTTTGATGAAGAAAGGAAAGGCTCCAGGATCGGATGGGTTTTCGATTGAGTTCTATCAAGAGTTCTGGGAAATTATTAAAGGATATTTATTAGCAGTGGTTCAGGAGTCCCAAACCAATAGACAAATATTGCGGGCACTGAATTCTACTTTCCTGGCCCTCACTTTAAAGGGGGAGGGAGCTGACTGCTTTAGCCAATTTTGCCCCATATCCCTTTGTAATGTCATTTACAAAATTCTTTCGAAGCTAATTACCAAAAGGTTAAAGAAGTGCTTGAAGGAGCTTGTCTCAGAGGAGCAAAGCAGTTTTGTGGAGGGCAGGCAGATTTTGGATGGTATAGTGATGGCTATAGAAGCAATCCACTTGATGTCCAAATCCAAAGAAAAGGCAATGTTTATGAAGTTGGACATGTCAAAGGCTAATGATAGGGTTTGGTAATCCTTCCTGTAGAAGGTGATGGTGTCTTTTGGCTTCGATAAGGGATGGATTGAGTGGATCATGAGTTGTGTTACCTCGACCTCATTCTCTATGCTAGTCAATGGAGAACACTCCAACGTATTTGGGGCAGCTAGAGGATTATGACAGGGAGACCCTTTATCCCCCTATTTGTTTCTTCTCTTGGTTGAGGGTTTAGGGTGGAGGATTAGAGAATATACCAAAGAGGGGGAGATTCAAGGTTGGAAATGGGGAGGCAGCCTGCCTATTCTCTCTCACCTACAGTTAGTTGATGATGTGGCCATGATGGGAGTGGCCACCATGAGAGAGGCGAATAATATCCATAGATTCCTGGATGCTTACTTAGTGGCCTCTGGATAGGTTATCAATGAGGAGAAATCTTCCATTTTCTTCTTCAATATGCCTTTGGCTATTCAAAGGAGAGTGGCTGAAATTCTCTGGTTTCAAATTGGTAGCCTTTCGGTTATGTATCTTGGAGTCCTTGTCACTTCAGGAAGACATTCCAAGGAGTCTTGGTAGGGGATTCTGAATAAATTTAGGGTCAAGGTTAATCACTGGACACATAGGTGGTTATCATTTGCGGGAAGGGTACAATTGATCCAATCTATGGTCCAGGCCCTCCCCCTTTACAAATGCATGCTACAAGTAAAGCCCGCTAGTTTTGTTAAGGATCTGGACTCTCTGGTAAGATAGTTCTTATGGGTTGGTAATCTATCTATAATGAAGTGGAGTCTCATAAAATGGGAGGTGGTTTGTAGCCCAAAGAGACTCAGAGGATTGGGACTGAGATAATCCATGATGGTAGGTACAACCCTGGCAGCTAAGTTATACTGTAGATGGTGCATTGAGTAGGACCAGGGTTGGGCTAAAATTTGGGTGCATAAGTATTTTCTGGGGAATTCCCATAAGGATATTCCAAGATACTATTTTTTGGGAAGTGGGTCGGTGATATGGGAAATGCTGAAGAAAGGGGCAGACCTGATAAAAAGAGGTTTATTCTAGATTTGCAAAAGCAGGCAGGAGGCACAATTTTGGCATGACCCGTGGGATGAGTTTCCTCCCATTGTGTTGTAGTACCCTCATTTACAAGTTTTAGCATAGAGATTTTGTGAGGCTGGCTGGTGTAAGGTAAGTGACTTCAAAACTTTTAGGCATCAGAATCAGCTTATGGAAGCAAGATGGAAAAGTTTGGAGGAATGGCCAATCAAGGGCATGGAGGTGGAGTGTGTTGAGCTAAAGAAGATTCTCGCTGGGGGCACCTGTTTCACCCTTAGAGGTGTGGATGAGTTGGCCTGGTTCCCACATCCCAAAGGGAAATACTCTATTTTGGCTGGGTACCAGGAACTTGTAGCACAAAATTTTAGGGAGGATAGGGAGGTTGCTTGGTGGAAACAGATATGGAGCAGCTTTTTGTGGCCTAAGTGCAACTATTTTGTGTGGATGCTAGCATATAACTGCTGCTTAATATGGGAAATCATCAAGAAAAGGGGATTCGTGGGGCCATCCTACTGTGTTTTGTGTGGCACTCAGGAGGAGAGTTTGTCCCACATTTTTTTTAGCTGCCAGTTCACTAGCCGATTGTGGCATGCTTGGTGGGGCATGTGGGGAGGCAGTTGTGTACACACTTCCTCCCTGGCCAAATTTTGGTTGAAAATCAATAAGCCACCCCCTGCTGCGTGCTTCCTGCAAGACGTCTGGTTCGCAGGTCCCATCTTTTTGCTTTGGCAAGTTTGGCTAGAGCAAAATAGACAAATTTTTAAGGATGAGAGGATG